>OV121098.1:7505795-7779568 GCA_921293015.1 Phorcus lineatus
TATTTCCAAAGATGAATCCCCTCTTTACCAACCTTTTATATTTTGCGATTCCTTCATATTACTTTTGATAGTTTGGTTTGCTCATGTTAACTTTATTCTAATTATTCTTTCTAATGCAGAGTTCCAAAATATTTGAACTGATACAGTGTCCGAAGCTTGGTCTGTTTGCTCTACATGATGTGGATTGAAGCGTGGTAATACGCAGTAAGTCACCTTTAAGGGAAATCATCAGTATTTGGAAACGTGTAGTTGATAGTACCATTTTGTTCTTGCCATATGACATCACATCGGTAAATTTTAAAGTGCCTCTCAGTTTGCCCTATATATCAAATAATGAAATAATTCCGGAAAAATAATAATAACAGTAATCCGCAATTGTTCATGATGTTATATGTCAGATGAAAGGTTTAATGGGCAAAACTCCAATCTACCACATAACAAGTACTTAAAAGATATCACACAACAATTTAGGAGACTAAAAGGGATTTGGTAAAATGTAGGATAAGCTTAATACATAATATCTAAATGCAAAGGATTACAAAATATAAGTACACAAAGATAAACTGGCAGACTAACAAAGAATATAAGGCTTAACAATCAATATGAAAATATAATCAACGACATGGTTAAATACATATTCAGTCACCAACCTAGTGTATGTAAAGTCTCTCCAGCAACTAACTCATAATATTAAAAAGGCCATTTTTAAGTTTACCCACTAAACGATACAAGCTTATGCTTTTACCCAAGTACCCAAGCCCCTCAGAGTTAAACAAACACAATTAAAGGCAGAAGCTACCTAATCAATTAAAAGAACAATGCACACTTAAGCTAATCTATTACTTGTCACTCTCTTGGGATATAAGGTTGAAATATATATTTGAATGTACATGAAATACACATACACATAACAATGATACCCAATAACAATCATGAAAATAACATTGTATATGAAAATATATTTTGTATAATGAACTACATGCCAAGCTTTAGATTTTAAGTCTTGAATAAAGATGTTTGATTACATAGATATCTGTTAAGTTTGTACTAAATAACAATTTCTAGTTATATCATGATGCCATTACGTTATGTGAATTGATAACATTGTTATGCACAGTCAGTCATATTATAGGGAAAGAATAAGTATTGATAAAAAGTGTAGTTTGAAGTACAATTAACTTCATGAAACATGGCATTATTACTTGTCAATGTTAAGGTTTCATTTGTCAACATCAATAGATATACACTATCCTTGTTTGCATAGGAAGTTTGTACACTAGTCTCCCACTTTAGATCAAACTCAAAACTCAGCTGTCATCTCTTCTCAATATCACGTGGTAGGGATCCAAAATTGGAGGACCTGAATTATTTACAATGTTTGCAGGTAATTTTCAAACATTCTGGTAGACCTTAGACTGTCCTGAAAATAAAAATAAAAACATGTCATAGTTTGTTAAAAAACAAATATCTTCATCACAACATTATTTAAACACATATACTTAAAATGAGATGGAAAATAAAATGCCTATCATTTCGTTTAATAATTTGAAAGTTGGTAGGTCATTACCTCGATACTCTATATATTTACCTGGTGGTACTTGCAATTGTTCATATTCATTCACAGTCGATTCTGTCATTGCCAAATCTGCATAGGCTTTTCGATCTCCTGAAAAGTGTTTGACAATTTCAACACGTCAGTTCATATTATTGTCAAAGTGCGACTTGAGGACGTCATACTAATCGTTTGACACTCTATAATATAAGAAAAACGTTAAGACCTTATAATCTAAGTAGAGTTTAGAATTCAAATAACAGATCAAAATTTGTACTTTGTACACCTTTGTACCTGTGCCACTATATCAGAAGATACTTGTCGCAGAAGGGATAAATTGTTATTCATAAATTGGTATTATAGCATGTGTGAGATCAAGCAATATCTCCAAGGTGTAATCATTTTCGCCAGTATATTGTGAACAATGACTTCCATCGTTATCACGATTGTTTTACATCATCAAGTAATGACATCAAAATATGATGACATCATAATCTTGACGATGTTACAATACCATGACATGGTCCTGGTGTGGGATTAGGGAAACGCAGTAGATGTACATTTTTCTTTTTCTTTTTTAAATGTTGAATGATGATAAAGAGAATATTATACTCGTGTATTCTGATATAACATATATATCTACACTTCTTTTTAATAGTTCTATTTCTAACTATTCCTGAAAAGCCTCTGAAATTTCTGAAACACTTATGTGGTGTCTTGATCTGTGTTATATGTGTAAGATATTGGACCTTAACTAAAAGTTGATGGGGTTGAAATGCTGGATCATAGGGATGTAATATTAGCACCTTTCGGTCAAGTGGCATATTTTTAGCTGATTTGCTAATTGATGTATCAAACAGTACATTTCCAAAATCTTGCTTACTATCAACGAGTTTGCAACAATCTTATTCAAATGAAACAAATTAGTATGTATTCGGATACAATTTACACAAGAACATGATAATTACTCATAAATTGTTTTTAGATTAAATGAAAAAAAATACAACATAAAGATCTCGATCACTGGTTTAAGATAATAAAGTAAATGTAACGAACCTGTGGCACTGTTCTGTTGTAAAGGTCTGAAAAAAATACAAACAACCAAGAACAAAAAGTTTACTTGAAACAATCAAAGAAGAATATGTTGAGTTAAAAGTGTCAGGGTAAAAGATATATGTACAAACAACAAAGAACAGAAACGTTATACTCAATCAGTCAAGAAAGATATTTTTTCAATTTTGATAAACAGTCAAGACAGAAATGTTGAAATAACAGCTTGTTAACATCCTTGTTGTACATTAAGCTGATCTTTTACGAATGATTCTTTTCAGAACAAATAACTCTCACAGAAACAAACATCTTTCATACTTACAATTCATTCTTGTCGATGTTTGCACCTCAAATAAGAGGAGAAAACAACATAACTATCTAAAGAATGTTTTATTACTTTAATTATTTACATACATATATCAAATTTATGATAACATATTGATAAATGTACCTCAACTTCTAAAATACCTCTCCACCAGATTTTGAACAATTATTTCATGACACAATATCCTGTTGTTTGTACATTGCCTTTTTGTTAGAAACAAGATTTTTAGATTATCTCCTTACGTTTTGGGTTCTTTGATTCTCGTCGATTCCATAACCAACAAAGGCTGAGTATCACAATGATAACAGGTATCATGACAGAGATACCTATCCCAACACCAAGACCGAGTCTGTCAGGGGTCTGGTGACTGCTGCCAGGTGCTGTAAATATATTGAATTATACTGACATTTTTAGTTAACACGATGATTACTGATAACACAACATCGATTCCTTTCGCAACACAAAGAGATAGCAGATACTCTAAGCAGATACAGGATTTTCTATACTGACATTCTAATACCAATGATCATAATTATGACCTTTGCATATTTAGAATCAACCTGATATAGAATGCTGGTTATTTAGAATAATAAGAAATAATAAAACTGGAAATTTGCAAAATGGAAACCCTATTCAAACGTGGCACTGACTCCTTACAAAGGTACTTTTATTGACTGAGCTTTTATTTGAATGTTAAATGCTCATGTCAACTTAAACTAAACAGACACTTAAATCATACATAATATTTAACGATAACGACCCTGCAGATGAATTTCTTAATTTAAACATAAGAACGAGGACCATGTATCTATTTAAAAAGACGAGTCCAGCTCCTTATTTGAAACCCCCGCTTAACTCATTAACCAGAAATGTGAACTCTGTGAATAGTCGCAATTAGGGACTGTGTCAAACGAGTTCCGTCACCGACAGAGTTTGGTGCCAAGTTAAGTGATTGACTTCAAAAATCATAGTTAGCAAAGACATTATAAACAATAAACATTAAACCTCACATATTGGGGACACTGTGAAAGTCTTCTGTAGTCTCCCAATACTGTTTTCGACTACAACAGCATAGGTCCCATAGTCGCTTGAGCTCTCCACTTGTATCTGTAACACTGAAGCCTGTTTGGACGACACAGTAGAATGTTCAGTTGAGGTGGGGATTTGCAGAAGCTGTTCGTTTTTCTTCACATACCACTGAAAGCTTGGTGATGGATTTGCTATGACGTACATGGCTAGATAAACAACGTCTCTCGGTTCACATTTAACATCTTGGATGAAAACCCGTCTGTAATCTTGTCTTGGACTACCTGAAATGTAACTTCAAGGTTTCATGACAACCAAACTGGAAAATGTACTTTTTGGAAAATAGATTAAAAATGAAAAAGGTCAACTACTGCATACAAAACATCCAGATAATGTATGGCTCTTACACAAATATTAAATACAATATTTATATTGAATGGTCAAATGCCTTTAAGATATTCATCACCGGGTGTTAAGGTCAGTTTGTTGTTCATTTGAAAAGTGCATGCTTTGTTAACGTGGAAAAAGACTCTTACTTTAAAAATAAATCATTTGTTGTTTAAAATAGTGTTTTCATGTATTCATTTATTGACCAGTTAATCTATTTATCTAAGCAACTTAAAAACAATATATCAAAGTTATTTTTAATGGTTTTGATGATATAAAATTTATATTCCAAAAAATATTCTTACAGAGCACGTTTAGTTCTCTCAATACACTGGAGGACATATCTCCAATCTGAGTGTTACGAGCTGTGCAGAGATAAGTCCCATTGTGAAGACACTGCGCTCTGTCAATAGTTAACTGAAGTCTGTTGGTGTCTCTCTCTCTCCTAGAACTGTGTTGTTACCCACATTCCTGATCTCCAGCTCTGCTGTAGGGTTGCTCCCCACGTTACAAGTCAGACTGACTGTCTCATTCTCCACAACTTCAGTCTTGTTCACGAGTAGCTCGGGTCTGTCCAGAACTAGAGAAAAGAATAAGGGGATGAACACCTATTAAACCTTTGATTTTTAATGTAATTTCCCCTAAGTGTCTTTGTAAATGGACACATGGTTTGCCATATATTCTTTCAGCAAAACTTTCAATTTCTTTCTACTGCTTATATTAAATAGAAGAAAAGATTTTTAAAAACGTAGTACTTAAAAAATGTAAGGGTTATAATATCCTGTATTTTAGTGATCAGACATGTAATAAATTCTGAAAACAATGCACTGTAAATTATCTTAAAATTCTGAAAGTTTAGATTTGAATTGTTACCATTGGAATAAAGTAAATTCAAATTCAAAATTTCCTTCGGGATAATAAAGTCTTATCTTATCTTATCATCTTATCCTTTCATTTCTGAAAGTGCATTTCCTAAAAAAGGATTTCAACGCGATTTGTAAAAAACAACTTGAACAGATTAGGAGTATACAGGAACAGAAAGAAAGCATTGAAACTTTTGACACAATCGAAGCATTTACTCTAAGAGGGTTTTTAAATGGAGCCTGAAAAAATGAATGAGAAACTCTTGTCCTTAAGACATACCACTATAAAATCAGATATGATAATAAGAGGGTCATGCACTTGACTCCGGTAGCCTACTTTGTATCTTCACTTCAAGATATAAAAGGTCAGTAGAGTATTTCGAAGAAAACTAATTATCTGCAATGACATATTCGGAAAGACCAACATTATTTTGACGTTAACAGTTTGACGTTAGCAAGCCAATTACAATAAGTGTTGTTCATGTTTATAGTTCGACTCTTCTTCGACACTATGTCCAAAACTAACCTCAAAACCGTAATGCATAGCTGTACTAAATGTAAAATGAATATTATAGTAAGCAAACCTTGTACTTGAAGTTGCTTTACAAATTGGAAGGAAAGCATGTGTTCCAAACATAAAATACATCATGCATTTCAAATTTGAGGAGAATTCCTGCTGCCTGTCTCTTTTTCTTTGTCAAGAAAAACAAAATATATATTCTATAATGCAATTCAAGTTCTTAAAAAATAACTCATTCCTTGATCGTTGGGGCGGGATACTGCAGTGGTTAGAGGAATGAGAGGTCTGGGGTTCGAATCCAATCAGGGACTCGGCGATTTTGTCTGCAATAGATAACTGTTCTACACACAGTAAGATTAAGGTGCAATGCTATAATGAATTTCAACACAAGTACCAACCATTGTTCACTAGATCCAGTGAAACAGTTCTAGATTACCATGGGCGGCGCATCAATAGAGTCATTTGTTATGTGTTAGCAGGTCAAAATGCACAAATATTAGTTTACCCACAATACTTTAGTATCGCCATTATGGTCTGGTTGTCTGTAATGTTACTTGATACATTATCTAAATAGTTAAAAATGATGGAATAAAACAAGCAAAATTTAAAAATTACATTTGAATAAACATGACATCAAACAGTATCATCTTAATATAAAATTCATAACTCACAATGAACATTGACTGAAACTTTTGCATTTCGAGAACCAACAGTGTTTCTAGCTGTACAGGTGTACAGTCCAATCTTGTCTCTACCGATGTTGTGTATATCCAGAACAGCTCCCGAAATGTCAGTGGATCTTCCAATGGTCCAAGTGTAGCTGGTTGTTGAGGGGTTGCCGGGTGTAATGTAACTGCTGCAGTTTATCTGGAGACGGGAGAACTCTGTAACAGACTTGCTGGCGGGGAAGGTGGACTCGATCTGGGGAGCGTCTGGAATGAATGTAAACCTTAAGGTGAGATTTCTCTTCCATTTCATATTTTGACGTCATTATTGGACGTCATCAACAAATATCAACAGTCATTTCTTCCAAATTCATATCAAATTAATTTCTTTTCCATCCGACAACAGCAATCCGGCAACAAACATTCTCGATGGAAATAGTAAAACAACAAAAACAGCTAAGCATATCAATACATCACCAAAAGTTATGAATGAAACTCTTACAATGCCCATACATATTGTCTTTGAGTCAGAACAATCACTGTTGTGAGCAATATAGTGCTTCCTTTGACGAAACGGATATTACATGCATATTTATATATACATCAATACTCACACTGTACATCCACACTGACTGTCTCTGAGTCAGACGCCACAGTGTTGCTGGCTGTACAGGTGTACTGTCCTCTCCTGTCTCTGCTAATGTTGTTAATATCCAGAACAGCTCCAGAACTGAAGGTCGATCCTTCATAGGTCCAAGTGTAGCGGGTTTTTGAAGGGCTGCCTTGTGTAGTGTAACTGCTACAGTTTATCTGGAGACGGGAGAACTCTGTCACAGCTTTGATCGAAGGGAAGTGGGACTCAATCTGGGGAGCGTCTTGAAAGAAATGTCCAATTCAATGCTAAAATTGTTAACCTATCTTAATAATGATAAGTGAGTGAAATACTTAATAATCAAAGTCATGAAACGAGGCTGGATTACAGGTAATAATTCTCACGAATCTTACAATTGCTTCAACGGAAATCAGCTTTTCCAGATAAACACAATTCACTGCAGTAACATAAAAACAAGATAGTTCACAAAGTTTCCCTTGTGTCTATATCATCATAAAGTGGTGGTTACCTATTCGATGAGTAACCTCATCTGAAAAGTCTGTATGAATGTCATTTTGATAGTGTTGTAAATCTTAAGTACTCATGGTTTGTAAATCCACAGAATACACCATATATATTGGACCTAAATTGAATAAAAAAATATGATGTTATATCAAGAGACTTATAAAGTCAAAATATTCAAAATTGGATATCTTCAAAAGTAAATTGTAACGGGAAATAAAATGAGTCATCCTAAAAACACTATTTTATCAGCACATTTACATATTTGATTTTTGCCATTAAATGTTGTTTTATTATAGCATAAACGTGTATCGTTCATAGTGAAATATTCCATAACTTGACCACTGTTATAAGGGTGTCACATTGGCTTATATGATCTCCCCAAGTCTGCTATTTGCCTGCTCTTGGAGACTTACGTGCTCTATATGGGTAAATCAGGCGTGTTTTAGTTACCCTCATCAGTCCTTGTTTGGGGAAATCCAGATATGATCTTCTTCTTATCAATATTCAAAGAAATCTGTTTTAATTTTTATCCAGATGAATAGTTCATTCCATATGTTTTAAGATTTTTGACAGTCGCAAAAGCGATGATCAAGTTTTTAGCAGTAGAGTTACAAAGGGTTTAGTATGTCGTAACATCATACAACCTTTTGAATTGTAATTATATCCTGAAAGTAATAAGTAACTTCTATTGTTAACAAATAAAATGTCATTAGTTTTACAATAATGTATAACTGATCTAATTAGGCTTGCACATTCTAAAAATTTGCACTGTAGATTGTATCTATATTTCTCATGAAAATGTCGATATGTAGATATTGTTTCATCATTATTAAATGTTAAGTCATCCACAAAGGTTTTGCCTACTTTGCCATATCTGGATACATAAACTGTTTTTGTCCAAAATAAGGTTTTGTTGTACCTCAAACATTGTGATAATACGTCGCTTCCCTAATACGTATATGAACTCAGAGCTCTACAAAAGCTTTCTTATTTACGACCCGTTTCTTTATAATTGTTTCTCCTATTAACATAAAGTCTGGTATATTTTGCGAAGCATGAAATAATTCTCTGAAACCATGTAATTTTCTGAGAATAAATGCTTTGTCTAATGTCTGGCATTCTTAGACTGCCATCCTAATATTTCTGATTGTTATATCATGTTTAATCTTAGCAGGTTTATCGTACCATACAAATGAGAAACTTTGTTTTTCTAAATCATCATTTACATTTTCTGAGTGTTTCTTAAGGAAAAATAAGTGTTTTTTTAAAAAAATGATTAATGTTTTTAGCATGTTACCCTGCAAATGGGTATGAGGTTTTCATCTGTCCTTATTTGTTTTTGTCTTTCTATTCTTCTGAGTTTATTTTTGTAATTGCTTTCAACCATTTCAGTTGGTGTATGGGTAAATATATTCAGAACAATAAGTTCAGCGCCACTCATTTCAATTGAGTATATCTTTTCAACAAGTTGTTGAAAATGATATTGAAGATGTTTTATGGTGTAAACAACTCATCATACACTGATGTATACAATCACAAATGCTCGTGAAACTCCCAACTTTACTCATGCGACGAGTTTAAAGCATGACCTTGTGTATTTGGAGAAACGAGTACTGAGGCATAACTGGATAACCCAAAGGAGGGTTTCCATATCAACCGTTAGGAATCCCCTTCGAGCGGCTTGTATTAGGGTCATGTAGACTTCTCAAACGTGTGAGATTAACACAACGGCAAATTAATGAACAAACTAAGGTGGTGTAGAGCGAGGGTGGATTCGATTTTGCCCTATGGCGCCGGATCCATTGGTCTGATGCGTGTATGATTATATTGCATATTGGCGACAATGTAACACCCATTTCGCACCAAAACATGTCCAACCAACCTATCAGTGTGGTGGTGGCTCTGTGAGGATATGGGGTTGTGTCGCCAATGGTTGTAAACACGACCTTGTGAGAGTTCCAGGTACACATAATGCACAAAAATATCGAGATAACATCCTTCTCCCTGTGGTACATGTAATTCCATATTTTGACAACCACCCTCTTCGTACAAGAAAATTTTACATCGATGAAATTGCTTGACCCAACAGAGCCAGAGTGGTAAAACATATTCTACTGTGGGAAGCCATAACAAAGCTACCATGACCTGCATGCAGTCCCGACATGAACCCGAAAGATCATCTATGGAATACTCTTGGTCGCCGTATATACGTATAAGAGACCATCCTGTTCAAACTGTGGAGTTGGATGCAGCACTGCAACAGGAGGCCGCAGATGCCTCATCAAGTCATATACAGACTGATACGTACCATGTCAAGGAGGGTCAATCGAAGTCATCAATGCACAAGGGTCATACACTCGCCAGTGACTTTACACTGGTTTACACTTTTCTTCAGGCCGCAATAATACCTTTTAAGACAGTCTCATTCTTTTCTATAGACCGATATAACAACTATTGTGTAGCTGTTTTCATTGCAAAATTACTGAAAAACACACTGTGGAATTTAGTCTACAAAGTCAGTAAAATGTAGAGCAATCCACTTATTGTTGTCAATTTTGTCAAGTTGACACACCCTATTACCGATGGATACCAATTCATACATCTCTATAATCGGATATACATGTGAGTTACGTGTATTTGTTAAACTTAAATTTAAATTCTGGTGGCGCTTAACATTTTGTTCTGAGTATACAATACAACACAATTGTAAAAACAATTTGGTTGTTTCTGATCATTACAGATCAGATCTCGGCACATATAATGTATGCAAAAGGTGAAAGTGATGAACTTATATTACAATAAAATGTTTTGATCCGTTTCCTTGGAGACTCCCAGAAACTGCACAATGCGAAAACCACTTGAATAAAGTTCCAGTCAATAGTAACATGCCAGGAATGTCTTTAGTTTCTGTAGAATCCATTATATCGTATATCATTGTTGTACATTCTCCAATATATCTGTTGGCGAGGAATCCTCGCTGATCTTCGTTAATAATTGACGTTATTGTCCTGACTTTTATTTGTATTTGCTAAGTAGTTTCGAATTTTTCACCCTTAGTTTCATCTAAGATTATAATTTTAAAATTCTCATTAGATAAAATTGCTTTTCCTTTGGAAGTTACTTATATAAGAGCTGAATTTACAGCAGTGTGCTCCCCATTCTATCTAAATCCGTGTAAAGTGAGTGTCTTGTAGACAATAAATATTAAAACGTTCACTATTCAAATAGTCAAACACAACTATGTGAAGCCCTTGACAGTTGTCACAATATATGTTCACATGTAGCAAAATGGAAGTGAAGTGAAGTGAGTTAATGTTTAACGCCGCTTTCAAGATTATTTCACTTATATCGCGGCTGCCAGTATTCGTGCAGGGAGAAAGCCCGCAACACCATTGTGGCTATGCATTGCAGTGAAACCGGCGAGCATCGGCTGGAACTAGCGAACCATGGGTTGTACTGCGCTGAAATTCAGTGTAGCATTGCACCCAAACCTGACTGCGTGTAGAACAGTTCTCTCTTGCAGACAAAGTTGCCTGGCGGGATTCGAACCACGGACCTCCTGATCCGAAGCCTAACGCGCTAACCACTGCGCTATCCCGCCCCCTAGCAAAATGGAAGAAATGTATTAAGGTCAACAAGTTGTCACACATTTTAAGACAATCATTACTTTCTGCAAAGTATATGTGTCCAAACATAATACTTGTTTTTCCAAAGTACACAATATACAATTTCTATCCATCATTATATGTCCTTTTAGGTGATACGTGTACATCTTCAGCTCGTGAGGCACAACACTGCTGGTTACTGTAGCAGCATATGTTAACACAAAATAAGTGACGTTTCAGAAAGGAGTTATTCATCTTTGAGTTCTTGTATTTCCGTGTCTTGTGGACTGACACGAAACTCAATGTGTTCCGTTGATAAACTCGGGTTTGATTCTAAGCAGGAAATGATAGTATAACAGCATCGTTTCCTCTACACGAATGCATCGCATAAAACGCAGCCACCTTATATTGTGTATTCACAAAAACGTTTAAAAAAGACTTTTGAGACATGACTCCTGATGCACTTGCAGCAATGTTGCATTAATATCATTGTTGGAAAAAGCAGACATTCAGTAACATAACGAAAAGTATGTCAAGACTTACGCAAGCACAACATGACCAAGTGATCAGTATGTCTTTTCAACCTTCAACTGCAGCCATACACATCAGCACATGAACAACCCTTCGTCAACTTGATTGGCTCTAATACGAGCCCACCGCCCCTTCCGTGGAATGGCTTTGACCCGTTTACACCATCAACGCAGATTACGATGGAAACATACTGTACGCCGGGGCAGCGTCGTGACTGGAAGAGGGTGTTGTTTACAGACGAGAGCATGTTTCCTATTTAGAAACGGTGGAAAGTTCGAGTTTATCGACGAAGGGGCGAGCGTCTCGCGCCAAACTGCATTTGAGATGTTCACCCTTTAAATAATAGTGTCGGATTAAAATGATTCTTCAAATGACTATGTGAAGTTTGTTATATTTAATCTTTAATTTAAATGTATCTACGCAAGTAATGAAGTGTATAACATATTGGAGCAAGTTAATTGATGGACAGCAGAAGACTCCCAACACAGACCTATAAACGAATTTTATTGGTAACATTTTAAAAAGACATCTTATATAAACTTGGATTTGGAATCGTGAAGATGTTTTGTTATAAGTCAAACAACTTATTACGGATATCGACATGCAACAATGGCGCTAAAAAATATTGCTGAAAACTCACGTTTTGGTTCTGACCACATTTTAAATCTCTATTAAATTTGAAATCATATCTTATTAATATTCAATGGTATTGGTAATCAAAATAGAAGGAGGACGCAGAACCAGTGTTGATAGTGAGTGTAGATTATGAACTCATAGATCTCGTTATGTATTAGATTATGTTGAAAATAAATTTCATTTCCTATGAACCGCCTTTAACACTTACATTAGAAAATATATCAAAAATAATTATACTGTACATCAGAGAATATAAACTTTTCAGTTTTGACAGTTAATAAAAAGTTTTCTGTTAAAAGGCCTTTGATGTGCGACTTAAAAGAATGTCATTTACATGATTTCATGTCATGGATATAAAGAAATATATATCGGTAAAACAGAACTAAAGAAGAATTAATCTGATGACTCGCATAGTTCATGTCTATATCAAATATCCATTGAACATTCGGATATCAAATTAAAACCAACTGTTTCATTTCTTGTGGCTAATGTTGAGAAAAATTACGTGTTCTGATTTATCTTCTTACAAGAGAAGGCAACAATTAGTAACAGATATACTCATGATAATAACTCGCACGATTTCCTTTTTCCTTTTAAAAAAAGTTTCAATAAGATAATGTATGCAAGAGTATTCATAACAGAGTAATTGTTATACTCACACTGAACAGTAGCTGTAGCTGTATCCTGAACAGCCCTATTTTCATTAACTGTACACGTGTACTGTCCAGCTACACTGGGAGTGACATTGATGGCATGAAGCTGGATAGTAAGCGATGATATATAGTCTCCCAGGAATACACCTGATTCCCATCCAGTGTCAGGCTGGAATCTTGCTTTCTGGTCATTGACAGATCCTGATACTATTACAACTTCTCCATGTGTCCAATCAAAGCCAATGATGACATCAGAATCACCTTTAGTGTAGTTACAGCCCAGAGTGAGAGGTTGTTGTTTTACTATTCCTGTGCCATCATAGGCAGTTACTGTCACTGTTGTGCTGGTAGCTGAAAAATAGATAGGTGAGATATAATACTATCTAAACACACCTGCACGACAGGTTGATATTAAAACATCCCTGTACAGCTACACAGTTACTGTTGCTCTGGTAGCTGAGCTATTTGTAGTGGAGGTATAATGTTCTAACTCACGTCAAGCACTTTATAATTGAAGTCATTCGATTTTTCCCAGTTTTCCTTACAACTTTTAGGAAGGCTTTATGCACACGATACTTGTTTCTACTCCTCTTCACCTTAGATTCTGTTAAGGATAACATACAAGTAACCGTACATTCGTGAAAAAGAATGTACGAGCCGCGAAGCTCGAATGTACGGTTACGAGTATGTTATCTGACTTAAAATACAGCTTAGTTTAAAGTGTTTTTTGTATGACCTGCTTTGATTTGTGATAATAACATTCGTATTTCATTGCATAATTATAACACAAAAAACGTTTTTCAATAAAACAAAATCCTTTAACAAAATTTGAGATGGTCCCAACTGGTTCACTGGTCATTCTTAATGCACGTGCAACGTAACCATCTTGCCGGTACATTCTTAATGCACGTGCAATGTAACCATTTAGCTAGTACATTCTTAATGAACGTGCAACGTTACTAGCTTAATTCACGTGCAAGACGTTTGAAACCGCAATCAGCTTGGGATTTGGTATAAAAGGAAGGTGGTCTTAATTCAACTTAGACATTATGTATGGCAATTTTGTTGTTGAGTGGGAAGACATGGCCGAGTATCCACACTTCGAAGACATTTCTTCAGAGGATGATGTTGTGTTATCAAATAATGAAACCAGTTCCCTTCCGGGGACAATCTCAAAATTAGTATTGCTCAATTGTCCACATAGAAGCAGTAGATTCTTGTAGGATAATGTATGATTGAAACAATAAAATGACGTCACTGCTGTATTTTAATATTGTGCTAAAATGCTTATAATACTTATGAATTGGTTGTGAGATAAAGGGCAATATATCATTTACACATTAATTTGGGTAAGAATTCATTTTTAAAAAATAAGAAATTAATATGATTTTTAAAGGCCTTAACATCACCACTTTCGTTTTTAAAAACAAATTCATTAACAAATGAAGTGATAATGCAATAAGGCGAACTTACGCTTAACAGCAACGGCCAAAAGCAGAATGTAATACATCATAGTTGTTCTAGATTCTGAATCCCCCATTTATCTTCCGTATTTGCCAAATGACTCTGAACTTCTAATGTTAAAACAAGGAAGTGAATTGAACGCCTGAGCAGGACTGGAGTTGCCTCCCTTCAGCCACTCTACTCCAGAATATATGCACATGAGCGCTCAAGAGATTGTTGATATTCCATTGAGTTGCAATGTCAAGAAAGTAAGCAACAAGAAGTGGCTAGATAGGTGTTCAAACAGCATAGTGCAGTGTTTACATAAGCGATTTGGCGAACCCTTTATAACTAACTATCTAACATGATTATCGGTATTCCGTTGAAACGATGGCTCTCCACTTTTCACGGGTAATTAGTAGCTCTCTAAGCAAATATGATTTACGTAACGTTTCGTTGCTGTCAACGTGTATGTGTGATTAGATCAGATGATCTATGCACTATTATAGTATAACCATGTATTTAAAGAGAGACTCGTAGCCATAACCCTGTAATCTTAATCAAGGACTATCGATCACGGGGGTCTTTTTAATTTTTATTTACATTTTATTCAGTTTGCTCCAGCAGATAAATGCTAGTCTAAAAGAGACTATAAATTTCTTAAACGGCAGTCGAAGTTGAATGCGAAGCATATAGAAAAATCGAGAGTAAAATTTAATCAAATGTCATCTCGTGGTTTATATGATAGTTTTGGCTATGCGATAGTTTAGTAGTTTGAAATAAACAGAAGGTATTTTGAGATGAATAAAACAAATATTTTATCATTTATTTTCAGAAACACGTGTAACTCGGAAACTGTCTATCTTAAGTTTAAAAAAATATATATTATCTTAAATAACCTTTTTTTAATGCATTATTTTCAATAAAAAATAAATGGTAAAATTGAAACATTTATATCTAAGGCTTTTCAAATGAACTCACTTTCGAAGATATGTACAGTCAATTATCAAACAAAATTGCTCTTCTGTCAATCCATAACATGTTTTTTTAACTGTTTCTCACGTACCACTGTATTTAGAGAGGAGACGTCTTGTTAACGGGTAAATACTAAACTAAAATTGGAACTACCGCCATTTAAAACTAGTTTTTAAAAAGTTGGAGTATTTAAACTTTCCTCAAAATTTTCATATTTTTTAAAGTAAAAATGAAAATATTCAAAGTTGAAGTTTCATTCAAAATATGGCTAAATGGATTAGTTTTTCCCTTTCCATAAGATTGTTATAATATTTTACCGAAAGCATATAATAGTTTTATATTGTATTTTTCTTAGATGAAGAGGCTGGAACGAACCTCGCCTGAGCAGATTCTATCTACTGCAAGTAGCCGTGCGCGTTGTTAGGACTTACTAGTCGATAACATGAAACCAACGGTTTAGGCGCATGTAAGATCAGGTAACTCTTACCGACTTGTTTTGAGATTTGAGCCTGGTTTCTTGATGGTTTCTACTCAGGAGACTACGCATTCTCTATGTTTTAATGGATTTTTTACCAATATTCCTTGTATTCATCATACACTTCAATTGTGGATGTTTAGCTATCGGTAAGTTCCACCTTTATCCTTTCTCAACGTACAGTGGCGGACATAAGTCATGGGAGTAATTTTGCATCATTCCTGTGACGCTATCGCAACACGGTTGGGAGCTGCTCTCAGCAATGCTGCAAATTTAATGCACCGCCACCGCGATAATTTTGCGTCTCTACTGCGATACACCAGGGCTGTATTGCGGTAAAGTGGGAGGCGCTTATACGGGCCGGTCTACCCTTTATTTGACCCGCTACAAGCTAATTGGGTAACTTTAAAGTGGGCTGGTCTAACGACGCTGTTAAATGTTCATGTACTGTAAACCTGTAAAATATAATGTGTCGGCGTTTGTTAGTACTTCAAATGACTACCGGGAAAATAAGGAACGTGTATTTCCTAAGTTTCCATCATTATTTCTTATTATATTGTGCCACGACTACATGTACGTTAGGGATATTATGTGGACGTATGACATACAAAAATGTACATAGTGTTTGGAGGGGTTCTCCGAAAAACTGCACAATACGGCTGCTTACCCGAACACGAAGGTTACATCAACTTACAAGAAGAATACATGTACTGTATGCAAAGGCTCTAACGATCAGTCCCGTTAACTCATTAACGCCGAGAGCCGCGTCAAAATAATGAGATGTAAATAAGTAAATAAGATGCTATCCTCAGGAAATCGTTGCTCTTTGTGCAAAAATATACTACGTTTGATAAATGAAAACATTCTGCATATGTTGGTCTTGGAAGGGAAAAATAATTATTTTAAAAAGAAGGTTATTAAATCAGATGAAACGATTGGAGTCTTTGTTAAGTTACAAATTTTGAAATTTTGGAATTTATGTACATGTATTTATAAATCATTTGTGAAGAATTTGAGGCTAGTGGAAGTGACACTTTGATTTTACCTTTACTTCTTGAATGCATCACTTTGGGAATGTCATGTTATGAACTATCAATATGATAATTGCATGTAATTAATATTTTGAACTCCAGTGTTGTCCTAATTTGAATACTATCATTAATATAACAGTTTGTATATACTGAACTGGCTGAGCGCATCCTATATCAAGAACGGTCAGTAGCGGTCCTGTAACAATAATAGTTTTAGCATATACATTGGGTTTTTTTTAATTCTAAAATATGCTTCATAGATCCACGATCCTGTCTGCCATTGAATCGATATATACACGTGTTAAGTCATAATTAGAGTTGACAACGTCCCAACAGAATATATCACTTGGTCAATATATAGAGGATATTAAACGACATTCCATTTAATACTATTTTTATTAAACGAATTAATGATTGAGTAATAATGGAGCGAAAGCGAGTTTGATACCAACTCATTAAAGAGCATTCACGAGCAAATCATTAGTCAAGCATGATTGCCGAAAGCGTTTTGAACAAAACATTTCCGCGACTTGGCCGTCATTGTGACGGCAGTGCTAACATTGTGACGTCACAACCACACAATATTATGACACGTAATACGTCATATCATTTCCATATATTCTTAATTATTATTTAGAAAGTTGAAATACTCTCTATTTCCATCTCTCTCTCTCTCTCTCTCTCTCTCCCTCCCTCTCTCTCTCTCTCTCTCTCTCTCTCTCTCTCTCTCTCTCTCTCAATATAAATAAATAAAAACTCAATGTTGAAATATCACATGTTATATTTCTGTAAAGTATCAAAGTATCAATATTCAGCACCTGCATCTATCTTCATGAAACAATAAAACAATCAAGACTTTATGGCACAAGGCTAGACAGTTTCCGTTGAACAGCGGTGCTTTGAGCTAATTGATCTCGCTAAGGTACAGTGACCAGCGTCTGTGGTCAGCGGCCACGGCGTTGAGCCGTGAAGCTGTCTCGGCATTAATGAGTCAATAAGGATACTTTGTCTTAAAACCGACATAGCGTTCGTTTAATTAACATCGTGATTAAAACTTTGAATAACTCGTGTTGTGTATTTCTGTAAAAAGACAATGTTACGCGCGACAAAATGTACCAATATAAGAATACCATACAGAGAGCTATATCCTTTATCAAAGTCTCATCTCAAACATAAAATATTTACATATATACAAAACAATAAAACTTGAGTCATCCCTGTAAGGGATGAAAGAGACTAAACACAAAAAGATGTAGAAAAAGAGATACAACATTGTATGATTAAGAATATGTGTACATAGAGATATATTTAAAAAATCAATGTAAGTAACTTTACTTGATACGAATGAAAATTAATATAAATGATATATTAGATTATCAGTAAAATTGGAATAATCGTCACATTCAACGTAACTCTTTTTCAATAAACTCGACCTCTCGCGGTCATGTACAGGGTTTTCATCAATCATTTTCACAGAATAAACATACTCTTTATTTTAAATTCTGCCATCACATTGTTCAATCTCAACTCTCATCGGGGCAACTCCTCATTCATGACATTTTAAAGATAGGCATTCAACTAGCCCGGTGAAAACCAATGAGGCATGACTTTGCCTGCGACTACATGAACATGTACCTTGTGACGTAATATACATAGTTGTCTTGTGAGGTAGAACTTTATACCAAGGTAATTTGGGGTTTACTGCCTAAACAGCAGTTGTAAAAAATATTCTAGCAACGCCTTATTACAGTATATTTCTGTTTTCAAAACGAGTGTAAATTGAACATGATTATTGGTAAACCAATACTTGTACAATATGGTGTAATAATAAGTGGTATAGTATGTTGACGTTCTCTGAATATCGATAATTTTGTTCCTTATACCTTTAATCGGAATTGATACAAGGAAGTATTTGTATCTTTGATGTAATTTACAGCTTGTCGTCTGAGGTACTTGACTCAATAAATATAAGTTTGTATTCGGGACATTAGGTCAAACCGATTTTGGAAATAATAATAAGGTATTTCTCTCGTTCAAAGGTTTATCTAACCAAGAGCGACACAAACATTATACAAGCACATCTTTGGCGACATTTGTTATTTTGAGATTATTACATATTTATATCTAAACCTACTGCTACTTAATACGCCTTTTATCACTGGTCGCACTCTTGTATTTTTTGCATTGTTGACTTAGAGATAAGATAGAATTATTTAGCGGGTATTTACTACACTAACGAAAAACAACCCATGACACTGCGAAATTTATTGGAGTGAAGATCTTCAACAAAATCACTAATTTTGGTTTTGTGTGATTTTAATGTTTATAGTTTAACAACACATTTGCCGTTAGCGGTAGAATGTTGGGCCCGTGATGTCTAACAAATTGATGTCACGACCTTTAGTTCTCTCATATCGTGATCACTGTTATTTATGAAAATATGTTATGTAAAGTTAAGTTCAGTCCAAATCTTATAATTTTAAAAACAATTACCTAATCAATTGCACCAGAGTGTAAATAAATAATTCGTACCAAATAGATCTACAGAAATTGTTTTGGCACTGAACTGATCAGAGAGAAAGACAATGCAAGCTGTTATTCAACAACGTTGTCTGGGGGATGCATCTTAATGAAACAAATATAAATAAATCATTTCTTGTTAATTTTATTTTAAAGAGAATGTTCAGTGAATATTGACAGCAGGTTCACATCGTGTCAGACAACAATATGGTGCATGTCAGCTTATTTCTTTTTATTTAAAACACGCTATTAGCCAAAATATAACTTAAACAACTTACATAACCTTAAACTCTTTTAATGTTTGTATTCAAATGTACATCTATATTTTATACATGACTAGTTTAAGATGTTCATGTGTCTCATAGGCCTTATGGCCGGGTGGTACGATCTTTTACAGATTTTACTTCACGTTGTACCCAATCGACAAAATGTACCACGTGACACATTAATAAAATATTTTTCTTCTTCTTCTTTAATCAAGTAATCTTTCTCTCATTATCAAAGGTACGCCAGTACTTACATAACCTCGATTATGGTATGCCAAGCCGTTTATTATGACTACTCGCCTACTAACCTATCCCGCGTCCATCTGTTGCTAATCAAAATGTGTATTCAACAGCTTGTGTGGCGCTCATTGTTTATTGAGGATCTAAGTGAAGAGAAAAAAACTGAAATCCGAGAACTCTCATGCGCTTTCCTTACGCACAGAAAGACAACTGTTCAAAACGACTTCACATCGTTAAGATATAAGGCATGGTTAAAAAAGAATAGAATCACAGATACATTAAATGTGTGAAATTACCAGCATCGGTTACCTGCATTGCCCACTCTGAACAGTTAACATTGTTAACATAGTGAATTAAATCTTCGTTTGGGTAATTATCTTATCTTTGTGTATAAATTTCAATGACGATGTGTCAAAATGACGGTTAATTGCGCTTAGTCTAAGGTTATGCATTCTAAAGGAGCTGTGGTTGTTAAAACTAATAAGTCATTTTTCTGTGGTGGTATGAAATAAGAAGTTGTTGACAGTCATGTTTACTTAGGACTTCTTTTGTCGGAACAATAATGCAGTAATCCGAGATGTAGGATGGTCCACTACAGTTGTTAACCAGTGGAGGAGTGTGACGAAGTTTTTCAGACGTCTTTGTCATGCAACATATTGATAGTGTAAGCAGTAAAATTGTTAGGTGGAGTCATCCTTGAGCAATACGGTGTAAACGAAATTTGAATTTTAGAGTTTGTAAGTTGTAAGTTTTCAGATCTTAATCTCAATCATGTTAAGGATATTAACGTAGTATCATTTTCTTCCTGTTGTCTCAAAGGTTACTGAGGGTGTTTTTAATGAGTTTGTCAGAAGATTGAAACGTGATATATTACCAAATACATTCAAACAATTATTGGAGTTGTTTTTCATAATATGATAAATACGAGACATTTCATAAATTGAATTAATTGTAAACATTACGAGTTTGAAATTAGACTGACATATTATGATAATAACAATATTTTTTGTACAAAATAATCTGACGGAGATGGTAAGTCCCTACCATATGTTAACTAGTATCGAGCGACCAATGTGCATAACGCTTTTCCATCTCTAAAAATAATTGAGAATGGCTACCGACTTCAACGTTAGAACCATTATTATCAATGAAATGACAATCTATACATATAACGCGAATGCAATAGGAAAACGTGTCACGTTATTAATTTGATACTATCATACTTTACATTTAAATAACTCACGATTTCCAGATACAGTAGCGCTATGATATTTTCAAAACCAAAACTTAAATTGAAATGAAGGAGTTCACCAAAACGCCTATCGCCTCGTGTTTCGATACATCTATATATGTTATATATGAGATAAGTAAAATATGCAACACATAATTGGTTCATTCCTTTTGATATCTATTTTCAAAATCATATGATCCGGCATGAACATGAAGAAAAATATGTATACATTGAGACATTATATATCACCTCAGATAAGAGAAGTTACAACTGTACACCTGTCATTTTGATTAAGGAAAGTGTGTTGATCAGAATATTAAAGTTAAAAGTTAAATTAGAGTTAAAAATTTTCTTTACAATATTTGTGCAGGTTAATACAGCGTGTCTGTGAAATATCAAAGGTATCACATCATCCTTCAGGCTTTCTAACCTAACTTTTACGTATGGATTCATAAGCTCTTTTACAACCATGATAGACTAGTTTAAATATATGACCATTTACACATCAACTATTAGTTTGTGATGTAGTATCTTTGCAAGATATTCGGCAGGTATTTGGCAAATTACAGTTATATGTCATTGGAGAGTCTGGTTTACGTTAACGATATGCATCTCACACGACAATTAACATTACATAACTAAGTGATGCAATACCCTACTCCCACTGCCTTACTAGAGCTAGCCGCTCCCCCCGCCCTTCCTTAGAATTATATCCGCTCAGTTCTTGCTCTCGTTATTCCTGAATTCGCTTATTAATTTGTTTTTTAAAGTACATAGGATATCAATAGATGAGTGTTAAATTGTGTTAGAAGAGGCACGGTATAATATGTGTGCGGAGATTCACTGACATTAGGGTAGACTTATTTTGTGAAAAGAACACCGCATGAGCGTTTTGATCAATTGACAATAGGTTCATATTGTTTATAGAGGGGGATATTGTCCTTGAATTTGGAAGGATTGTAAATTGTTTTTATTTGTAAGAAAAACATGACGTTTGTTTAAGTATTGTTTGATATTAATATATATTAGTGAAACTGATGTTTTAAGTTGCCCTTTTGGGTAGTCAATCCAAAAAGAGATTTATTTCATATATTTCAATAACATATTGTTTTAGTAATACTAACATAAATATTGTATTTGGTGACATTATAACAAATATCTCATCTCTCTACTCTCTCCTTGTTTCTTTTTCTTCTCATTCATTTACCAACATTTCTACCAACAAAACACTGAAATACGACTTGCGAAACATAACGACTTTTATCCTTAAGGACCACCATATTTTATTGATAACACCTTCTTTATTGTGAGTTTTTATTCAGAAAATATTGCCTTCCTTATGTATATCACTTCTAAATGTCTTTCAAACTTTTGTTCAAAGTTTTCAATATTCGTTCATTTTTAAGTCCGTTGTTGTTATGTATCTCGGTAAAATAGAGAAATAAAATTAAGATGTGGATTTACAGAACTAAATGGTGAATATAATATAATATAAAAAAAGTTAGAGGGAATAAAAAAGTAAAATTTTAAAAGTTATAAATACATATAATGATACATAATTAAACTTGGAAAGAATAAGTAAACTAAAATTAAGTAGATATATAAGGAATCAACACAGCCGAGTTTGCAGATGTCGAAGACAAAGGGGGGGGGGGGGGGGGGGTGTATGTCAGTCACCCAATTGAGCCCACGGGTTGAGGGGAAAAGGAAGATGATACGATAACCCTTGAAAGCTTTTCTTTCCGAATACATTTACGACACCTTCATGCAATTGCCTCATCGGGGCTAATTTATCACGTGACCTTCGCTCCGCCTACTCAAGAAATGCACTGAACCGTGCGCGTGGATTTTTGCGATAGACTCGCAAAATCCCCGCAACCGACACGCGATATTGGCGTGACTTGACTGCGACACGACAGGATTTCGTTCGCGATAATTTTGCGATAATTCTGCATCCAGACTGCAAGACAAGGGAAGTGACTTATGACCGCCACTGTAGGGTAGACTGTATTTTACCAGGCCAACGTTGAAAGTGTTCATTTTGTATTTTTTATTTAGGTATCATAAATCCTTAAAGGCCAGGCTTTCTCTTTTGTTACAGCTTACTAATCGTTTCAGGGCAGGCGTTCATTTCATGACATTGCATTAATTAAGGTCTTTGAAGACAACCCTGCCTGAGTCGGGATTTACCTATTAGTTATTTAGTAATTATGGTATGGATTAGACGTAAATAAACCAAACAGTTTGAAGCTATATGCCTACGTCTAATTAAGTTTCATGGTATATTTTAAAGATCTTTTATGATCACATGTAGAGCATAAGGGTTAGTAGTATGTTGCAGTTTATAGTCACAAGCGCTCTGTGCTAAGGACGGTACTTCATAAACACGCCACTGTTTGCCTGTGACATTAGTTTTCTATACGTTAGAATTTAACGTAAATGAAGTGCAAAATAAACAATTGTTATCAGGCATATACCGGTTTCATATTTGTCAAGGATAACAAGTCATACTTTTTAGGATTAACAGTAATAAAATCGAATTTGGATCGTAGAGAGAGGAACTATTCAATGCTACTGTACACTGTTTTAAAATGTTACTATTTATTCAAAAATATATTCTATTTAAAGCCATACATTCCCTTTTGCAATATATATATATGAGTTATGGGTTATTCAACGACTTTTTTGGCCTCTAATCTATCAATGTTAGCAATTTATTGTCAACAAATTTTGCAATACATAGCATAGAAAGTTTTGACCCTCTAATGGCACTGATGTATGTTTTTCTTGTTCATCATGTTTTGCCATTGAGCTATCAAAATTCAGAAAACTGTATGTCTATGGTCATTGTCATTGCAAAAAGGATTTCTAGTTCTAAATTTTGACACTGACCTTAACATTGAAACTTCTTCAGCTGAAATAAGGATATGCTTAAATTTTATTACGTGAAGGTTAAAGATTTAATATATCTGTACGTTTAAGTAAAAATATCATTGTCATATCATATCAAGTGGCTGCACAAAACCATTGAAGAGTCGATTTCTTAACTACAAAACTCACTTTTGGACAAAGCTCTTTGACCTAGAGCAAAAAGCTTCTGTAATGTAGGATATGTATATCAAGGGCAAGTTTATGTTTTAGATGTATCAAAGCAATATTATTGTAGATGAAGATATAAATGTGTTTAAACCGTCAACAAGAAATTCAATGTTTTAATAAGATAAACATTTCATATTACTGTAAGAGATATCTCAAATAATGTGTAATAATAATATTTTTGCTTTCAAAACTTCAGATACAGTCATCCTGGAGTTCCTAATTTGATATTACTATAGTTTACCTATCGCACATGTTCCTAAAGAATGACACCCAATTCTACAGTTTTAAAGCTACTACAAAACATTAATAAATTGTATGAATAAATGACAAAAGGCAAGCTATATGCATAAAACATGTCATACACAAACGTTTTAAAAAACAATGGAATAGTGGAGATGTTGAAAAGCATAAGAATAAACAACATGTTTTTCTCATATACTGTTATTTCTAACGGATTGTTCACTCTCACATAAGACACGTAACTCATAATCAGATATTGATTCAAAACTTTCAGATTGATTCTGAAAGAGTTCACTTCCAATTGCCCAACATATGACAATTATAACTTTTTAATCAAAAATCAAACCACGCATGCCTGTATGTGTCCTAGCCGAAATCTCATATTTGCAAGAATAATAGTTACAAAACCTTCAAAACAATTATGACTGAGAACTGTGCACAGTGAACTCCAATATCTGCCTATTTAGATAAATTACGTTTGACGTGGGTAATTGTTTTCTTTTCGACCATCATTGTAACGTAATAACTGTTCATGTTATGTATCATATAGAGACAAAGAGAGAAGACTGGTGATGTCGCTTCTAAGATGTGATCAGCTGATTTAATTTGAACATGATTTAACAGCATAAGAAAATGTTGTACACGTCCGACAGGGCCGGATAGTGAATTAAAAGGTACAATTAGACTATTGTATAGGTATTCTATGTAGATAAGACATATAGGACGTCACATTTTTCGTTGGGTCTGGTAAAATTACATTTGTTGTGACGTAACGCATTATCAATCAGTCAGAAATATAGGAAAGTGATGATTTCGTTCATGATCATTCATACACTGCCATACTTGCTCTGCTAGTGTGTAAGTTAGAATGTACTTAATGTGTTAAACGGATATCACCGTTCTATTATTGAAATGATTTAATGCTAAATTATATTTTGTTGTATATTCCGAAAATGGTAACCACCTTTGTGAGGGTAAATCATAAGTTTAGAAGCTGCTTTTGTGGTGACGAGCAAACACCAATCTAGTTTTAAAACGTATCTTTATTCGCTTATATATGAAAAATAATAAGTCCAGGCTTGCTTGTCAGTAGTTTTTTGTATGCAGTTAGGTGTGTCCAACTTCTTGTTCATTATTTTTATTTGAAATATAGATATTTTGACTGAACAAGTAGAATTTTGACTCTCTTCAGGGATAGCTTCATAACTCCCGTCTTTTAAAAACCGCTTAGCAATGATATTAGTATATGTTTTAAATTTTATTAAATGAGGAATTAATGGTGACAGATGGGAGATGTCATTTTCTGATGACTCTTGTACCCAATTCTGACAAATGATGTGGAAAAACATGGATGCATGCTTTATATTCTTCGTCAATATTAAAAGAAAGCTACCGCATATTGAGAACTATCATTATTCGCTATCATATGTGTCCGAAAAATGAGAAAATTATTCAATCTATTGACTCATGCTTAGTCAGATTACGTTTATTTCGTAACATAAAAAAATGTTTTGTTTTAAAAACAAGACAATATGAAAACGTCGGCGATGTAATTATTTTGATAATCATTTGGACATAAGCTAACTGTACTCTTGAAAACACCTAACTTGCAACTGAATCATATATATAATCATATATCATTCTTATATGTATACATCGATGACCTAATGTTATTGTAGACATAAGTACATAATCACATTCACATTTGCTAACAAGCGCTTTCTGCGATGATGGCTTCTTCAGGTAAGGCTTTGAATGTCAGTTGTAATCACATTGATTGTGACGTGACGTGACGCCCATTATGACGTCTTAGAGGTAGATGCGTCATGAGCATTAGTTCAATGAAATTTCATTTTAGCGTTCAGTAAAGGCTTAAACTGTTTTATAAATCCAATTTCCATCAATTCAAGTATCCGCGGATTATCGTATTTCATTTTATGAAAATGAAATACTCTATATCTTCCTCCAAAACACTTTTCCAAGTGACTGCTTGAAGGGAGAGCTAGCTCTGATTCGGACCGGTTGATTTGCGAACGATGCATAATCATTCTTTCATTTAAACGTTTCTCTGTCTTGCCACTGTATAATTCACTGCACCCCTCGCACATGATTACATAGATGACATTTATTGAATGACATTTCATATTTTCTTTCACAATGTTCAGTCTTTCCGAAGCTATTTCCATGGTTTACTTTAGCGATATATCCAGTGAATTAAGTATATCTCTAAGTATGTTGAGATCTTCCTCGCTCCCTTTATGTATGAGAAAACAGTCGTCTTAATATCGTGTCTAGCTTCTTTCTATATCTTGCCGTTTTTCAATACCCCACTTATTTTAAATTGTATCATAAAACTGAAGTTCCAGATATCATAAGACACGGTTTGTGTAAGTTGGTGCTACTTTTGTATCCGTGGCAACTGCCATCCGTTGAGAAAAGTATTGTCCATCAAAATATAATATCTTATTACTTACAACTAGTTCCAGTGACTTGAGTATGTATTTCTTCTGAGTATGTAATTATTCTGAGTATCTTCTTTGTAGTTCATCACTATGGTTACTTATCCAATATTTCACAGCTTCCAGTCCGACTTGAAGATTAATGTTGCTATAAAGATCTATAACTACAGATCAAGTCACCTCCGCAATATTAATCGTTAGATATGTATCAGATTCGGATTATCGGTGGCTGTACAGTTGACTGTACACGTTGACACAGAAATGTCTTAGACTTACAAACAAACTTATAATAGGTTTCATTTCAAATTAGTATCAGAATACAAATGCAAATTACTTCAATTTGTTGTTTTGAAAAATAAATGATTTCTAAAGTAAGTTGTGTGAGATCAGCAAGCTCAGTGGTCTTGTCAAGGTTTTAGGAACTGAACGAGTTTTGTTTTAAAAACCTAAAGTAATCTGTGCTCTTAAGAACTTAAAAATATGTTTAGCTCAACCGCTATACATTTAAACCAAGGCATTATCTCTCGGAACGAAAGGTGTTTGATAAATTACTGTTGTTTCCTGGGCATTATAATCGTATGATTATACAGTTTGTCCTTACTTTCCAGGAGAATGCAAAGATGGCCCAACTGTTGTAGCAACTGTAACCCAAGAGACATTCGTTCCTGGCACCAAGGATACCGGCTTCTCTCTAACTTGCGAAGTCAACATTATTGATCCGTCTTATGTGCTGTCAACATGGAGACTGGGGAGACCTTCATCTAATTACATTTACACATACCAACCACCTTCAACGTTTTTAGCAGGACCTGATTACACGACAAGAAATTTGGAGTTCACGAACCTAGACACTGTCGTGTTTCCTTCATACGAGTCTACCGATGTCAGGAAAGAAGAGCTCACATGCTACCTTTCTTTTAATAGCAACAGTTTTATATGTAATGATTTTAAAGAACAGAATATATTTGGTAAGTAACGTTTGACATATGTTTGGGACTCTAAAAACCATAGTAACTGAAATATGGTTGATGTGCATTTCGAATTTCAGGCATGATGAAATGCATAGACATTTAGATTTATGGTCCTTTACTAAGAGCAGTCGACTTTCTCATATAGTAATGCCATTGCGATATCAAAAACTCCGAAAGTAATGCTTTTGATACTTCAGTAAAAAACATCAAAATTGGAATGTTTGTAATAAACTTTCATGAACTAAGATTTTGTCCTTCAAGGTTACAGGTCAGGACCCCATTTCGTCCATGTAATAACTGTTTCACTGTTTTCTCATCCATAAACAAGTGTTCATTTTCTGGTGGTTTCGTTTAATGTAATCAGTGATATAAATTACAACACAATATGTGCACTGTTGTCTTATTAAATGCGTCTTTTTTAACAACTATACTTCAAATGCTACGCAATCATTTGAATGCTTTGACAGAAGGTAAAGTGTGTATCTTTAGGACGAATGGTGGGAGATGTTATCTCAGAAAACTAAAACATTTAATACATTATCATATTTTGCAGCTAAACCAAATGTGACTATGGAAAGCACTCCTGAACTGAGCAATGGCGTTGTTGCTGGTACAGAAATCACAATGAATATAGCTGGAAAAGATTACATGTGCTTCAAGGATCCAACTTTCACAGTTCAGATAGGATCAGCCCCAGCAAGACCTCTAACCCTGACTCCTCCACCCACTTCTGGTTACTTCTCCACCTTTACTGCTTCTGTTACTTTCACTGCAACTCCTACTGAAAGTGGAGAAATTATTGTCGTGATGAAATGTGATGGTGATACTGCACCTATATCTACCGGTATAGAGGTTACGATAGGTAGGTACAAACAATGATGAAAGTAGTGAAAACTCTTAAAATCCTTTCGAATTTAGTTTGCTGGCTCCAATTAACATGTGTTAGTCGAATCATGTCTCACCTTGTAACCTCACAAATAATGTTGCTATTTACTCTACCAGCAATACATATCATTGAGGAAGAAGAGGAAAGACAATTATTTGTGAAATCACAATAGCTTTTAACTGAGTCTTCAACCTGTCTGTCTGCCTAATTGAAACATCACAGAAGTCAGCCATCATAAGACAAATATTCGATGAGAAAGAAACTGATGGTATCACTTTAAGTATTTTTTCTAAAAGGAAGGTAATTTGCCAGACCTGTGGAAACAAACCCTTTTGTAGAAGATGTTACACGGGAAGAGATGACTTGAGTAACAGAGTTAGGTTAGTCTAATGAGCATACACCATGTATAGTTGGTAGATTATATGATCGGCTTGATAAATAAAAAACTGGTAGTCCAAACAAGTAGTTGAAATGCCAAAGAAATTATCATTTGGATCTATGTTGCTAGTTATACAAGGCGCAAAAACTAAATGAAACTTTGAATTGTGAAAATTCTTAGGTTTATTCATCTGTATATCAGACTCACTTGATAACGAGTATGTCAACCATTGGCAGCCAAAATGCATACAGGCAAAGTGGACAATGACAGTTGAATTGTCACCTTCGAATCAAGTGCAACTCTTTTTAAAGTGCTCTGCCCAGATCATCAAGATTGGCTGGTGCATGTTTGATTGGGAAGACATCTTGGAACTTTGCCTGCCAAGATAAAGTTGCCACACCCTGTTGTTGCAAGAAGTTTTTGGCAACACGAGCTCTGTGAGGACGTTGCCATTAGGACCACGTGTGGTCGTACGATTTCGTTCACATACCCCTAGTAACCGTTATTCTGAGTTAACGAGGCTCCTGTAAATATGAGATTAATATATGCCAAATACAGATGTATCACATCAAAACATAGAATTCCTAAGGATTGAGTAATGATATATCAACTTCTTTTTTAGCATCACCAACAAAAGGTTAGTTGTTGTCGTCGCCCTTCATTATTATTGCACATTGTGAAAAACATTAGATATAAGTTTTGATAGGTTTGTGACAAAACTACTACTACTACTACTACTACTACTACTACTACTACTACTAATAATAATAATAATAATAATAATAATGATAATAATGATAAGAATAATATTTATTCTAAACAATTTTTCTAGACAATTTACATACTACATTGCCCCACACTTGGCCCGTCATTGTGGTTTGGTTGGTCCAGGATCATCATTTATGTGGTTGTATTTCACTTTCTTTACTTAATGGTCATAACCATAACAAGGTGTAATTTTTCATGAAGACAGCGAAACCAATAGGTGAAAAAATATATCTTAATTAGGTATGTTATTTTGGTTCTCGATGCACATTTGCCATATGTTGCAAATAAGTAATTTAGTTAAATAAACAGAATCAATACAAACTTGTTTAATCAATAAGATTTTCTTTTCCATAGTTAGATGACATTTTGTCAAATTTTCAGCACTTTTATTCCCGCACTGTGTTAAGTTCATTTGACCAAAAATGTGTAATCAAATCAACGTATGCATAAGAAACCGAACAACTGAAATACATTTTGTGCTGGTAAGGCGTATAAAATCTTGTATTTTCTCCCAAAATAGCACGTTTAATAATTGTTCAACAAATCACTGAAATGGTCCTTTTTATTCATTAGTTTAACTACCCAAAAAAAAATTTCGAATAAATGACTGTGAAATAACTTTTATGGACATCATTGGCTTAACAGTGAACAAATGTCTTAAAATGATATGCAGGCTATAGATAAATTGTGTAATCTTCAAATGTTGGCCATCTTTTGGACCAACTATCAATCGTCAAAAACAACATTGCCATTTATGTTAATAAGATTATGTTTGGCAAACATTGTCGTATGCTAACCGACTTTCTGTAAATGTTGTGCAGACAGGCTTTTGTTATCTGGGAACAACATGTTCTGTGTCACTTTAAATCCTATTCATAATGCAATCTATCAAGGCTTTTCCGTGTAACTATGTACCTACCTCTGTGGCTTTTTCTGCTCTCTTTTCCAATACTCTATTGATCTGTTTTGGGAAAGAGTTTCGGTGTTGGTTTATGTCATCTTTCAGTTATAGTTAGTGAGATGACATTTCATACTATATGGCATAATGGAACTTTTACGTATATATTGGATCTTATCTGGAAACTATCATATGTCCATAGGTTTTCACATTTCTTAGAATGTAGAACATAAAACTGTAGATTTATTTGAGAACAGATTTTGTTTGGTTGGTCTTAAAGCTAAGAGATGACATTGAAAGACTAAAATCTGTTGAAAGAGAGAGGCTAGTCAAACCAATCATCTTAACAGTTTGATTGGCTTAATACAATAAAGGGCAGGTAATTGGTGTATTATTTTTTCTGATCAAGAGGCCCAAGAGTGTGCTACGGTAGACTTTTGGAACTATGACTTATGATGTTTTTTAAATAGAGACTAATATTTTGTAAATTTCAAGGTCACACTTCCTGAAATTAAGGATTGGCAACTGAAAGTAATGAACCACTTATTAGATTATTATGTAGAGCGACTCATTGTAGTCAATCTGAGTTGGTAAAAAGCTGCCATTTATCTATTATTCAATATATGTGTACCCATCTTCACACAGAGTGTTGATAAAAGTATTGAGTGTGAGATGACACAAGGAAATATTTCAAGATAAACAATCTTTATCATTCATGTCTGTGGATGTACAACTTTCGTTGTAAATGATGACATGTAGAGGTGGATGAGTTCATTATCTAAAACAATGATTAGTATTTTGTCTATTGTATTTAGGACTTATGTGAAATTAGTGAAAATGGAGACATTTTTGTGTTTTAGTAAAATCGTCTCTAGTTTCGATTTGGTAACATGTCATTTGGCAAATTTTGGTACTTTTATGATCGTTTTAATTAATCAAACACACATTAGATAATTCCTACATCTAAATCAACCACTGTTTGTTAAGTTCTTTGTTCGTAAACCCTTTTCTTTCTGAATAATTACACTCACAATGTGTCAAGCAAGAAGCATTGCCAATTTTCCTTTAAAATTTGTTTCCAAACAGAGCAATGGAAACTACGTAAGTTTATTTTCGGAACATCGTACACATTGTAAATCATATCCATAACAATTATATCCAAAAGTATAGCCAAAACCATACCATAAAATGTGCATTACAAAACATTATTAATTATATCATAATCATGTGAATATTAACACACAATATACTATTCATATATAATAATTCCAGTAGACAGTATTTCACTTGCACAACATAACTCATCAATTCACAGTTTTCAAAAATTGTATAAGTCAATTTATACTTCTGAATATATTAACTTCAGAATGCAATAGTATAGGTAATAACGACAGTCAATATTAAGTTGAGCATTTAAACATACCGTTACACGATGTCAAGAGTAAATTATGTTTACCTCTTAGAGCAATGGAAATATACAACTGGCAAATATATTTTGGCCAGGGTATTCATACTCTCTCACAGGTGCCTAAGTATTTATTACGGAAGCTATCAATCTACTATTGAGTAATACAGATCTGGCCACGGCAGTAATGGGCAGATATGTAACATTAAAATGTCACATAACTTCATATCCTGACCTTAAAACTATCAGTTAAGCATGGGACATCTACATCAACTGGACATGTATTACATTAAACAAGATGTTGTACATTGACAATTTCTATATGAGCGGGCTACGTCGCTCTTTTAATAGCCGTAAAAGCATACGCATTTCATAAAAGAAAATGCTTATTAATATGACAATAAACCATGTTAATACGATTATTGATATTTAGATGGGTTACTTGCCTTAACATAGTCTTTCATACCTCTAAAAGGCGTGGCTTGTATATCATCATTTATTTACGTGCAATGTGTGACAAGGTGAGACTAATGAAATAATCTGTCTTTCGTAATAAATTATTCTGACAGTGCTTATGTCATCATTAAATCAAATCTATATTTCTATATAATGTGTTTATCAATTTGTACTTTCAAGTTACTTTTGCTTATTAACAAAACATTGTCTTTGCTTTGTCTTTGTCACCTGAGATTCAGTAATTATCCATTATCACTGTACATCGCTTTAGGTAACATTTACCTATGAGGAAGTGTTTTATTCGGCTGTTTTCATTCGTATGGCATTCTCCTGGTATCTCACAATGGGCAAATGTTTTGCCGCCACTTTTATGTCGCATTGTTCTTTGGCTGTTACAATGCCCGTCGATGAATGAATTAAATTTTAATCATATTTAAGAAGAATTTTATCAGCATGATTGTATGCCCCCGTCCCATATTAAGATGGCACAGGATTTCAAGTTGGGATGATACATATATTATCTCATTAAACATTAAATATCTTACAACATCACTGCTCACGATGAATGTCTGATTTTAATTCTCCTGATTGAGCATGATTGTTCTGAATTTTATACATCAAACATAATTTTCGTTTTCTCCTACGATCTTGTAACGTTTACCAACCAGTTTCATAATAAAGAAATCTATGAGGTGTATATTTTGGTAAACCTGTAACTATTCTTGCCGCTTGTAACTGGATCTGCTCAAGCTTACTTGTTTGTTCAATAGTACACCCGTCCCAAACTTCACTTGCATATTCAAGATGCGGCCGAATAAACATAATATATATATCATTAAGTGTATCTCTACCCAACAAATATTTCAAACGTCGCATTGAGGCAACCATTTTAGAAACTTTTTGTATCATATTTTGAATGTGATCCGCCCACTTTCCATTACTTGAAAGGGTTATTCCAACATGCTTATGTTTGTCAACAATTTTAACTTCAATACCATCAAAATAGAGTTTTGGCATATCAATTTCGTTTTTAATCGAGAATAAGACAGCTTCAGTCTTATCAGGGTTGAACTTTATTATCCATTTATTACCCCATATATTAAGCTTGCTTAAATTAGCATTTAGATTTATTTCTATCAGTCGAGTGACTGGTGAAGAGTAACCCAGTGAGGAGTCGTCAGCAAACAAGCGAGCTAAACAATCTAAATCGTCTGCTATGTCATTAATGTATACGATGAATAAAAAAGGACCAAGCACTGAACCCTGTGGCACGCCAGCGCTTAAAGTCCTTGACTTTGAAAATGATTCATTAACAAATACGCTTTGATTCCGATTAGTTATGTAACTTCTTAGCCATCCCAATACCTGTCCGCTTATCCCATACCCCTCAAGTTTTAATAATAAACCTCTATGCCAAACACGATCAAACGCCTTTGAAACGTCGCAAAAAATCATACAAAAATTTTCTTTTTTATCTAAAGACTCACAAACTTTGTGAAAAATTTCAATCAACTGGTGCACAGTGGAGTGACCGGGCTGAAAACCTGACTGATATTTATACAAAAGTTTGTTTGAATGAAAATAATTAAACAAATGCTTAAAAACAACTCTTTCAAATACTTTACCAACGCAGCTTATAAGAGATATGGGTCTAAAATTTGAAGCTAAAGTTGGATCTACCTTCTTGAAAAGAGGCATGACATTTGCAACTTTCCACTCCGATGGATATACACCTGTTTGTAGAGACATATTATACAACAGACATAAAACATTGCTTATGGAACTAACAATATGAATCAAAAGTTGGTGACTTATTCTGTCAGGTCCTGAAGCTTTTTTCAAATGTAAACATTTGATTACATCTTCAATTTCGAATTTGGAAATAATAAGAGAGTCAAAGATTGCGCTTGTCCGTCTATTAAAACATGGTAAACAAGTCTTAGTATCATTCAATGTGGAAATGGATTGGAAGTACTCATTTAGTCGTTCAGCTTTTTCATAATCAGTAAAACAGGATGGACTTTCATGATCATTACTAGATTTAAGTGGAGGTATGCAGGTACTTGAGCCAGATTGTTTAACTAAATAACGTAATAGTTTCCAGTAAGAGCTCTTATTTTCGACATATGAATCAAGAAGAAAATTGTCAATATTAGCATAAAAGTTTTCCTTAGCGTACGACTTCATATTGTTGACCTTTTGTCTTTGCTTTTTGAACTTTGTAACATCACATTAGCTTTTATCTGTAATCTGTCTCTTTTCCTGCACGCTCTTCTTAAATTTGAGTCGAACCACGGTTTGTCGTTAGGTCTGATAGTTACTTTCTTAGCAGGAATGCAAGATTTTAAAAATACATTAAGATTCTTGTAAAATATTTCACATGCCTCATTTACATCATTGCAATTTGTGAACAATTCAGACCAGTCTGTTTCATTGATAAGTGAATTCAAAGATATATAATCACCCAGTTTGTAACACATTATATCTCTTGTGTATGCCATTTGTGTATTTACTTGAACAGCCAATGTTACGTAAGTGCCTTTATGATCGCTTATTGATTTCTCAAACTCAATAACTCCACAATCTACTATTTTGTCGACGTCTTCGCTAATTATGATTGGATCCAGAAGTGTATTGGAATTTTTTGTTATCCTGGTAGGTTCATTTATAATATTCTTCAAATATTTTGTTAACATAATATCTTTTAAAGGTTTGCCTTTACTAGATAACAGATCAGCGTTTAAATCACCAATTATAGTTATTCTATTAGAAATATCAAGAGCATTTTCAATACTTGTATCTAATCTTTCCCAGAAATCTGCGGAATTATACTCTGGTCTATATGCTAAACAAACAATAAGCGGTTTCACTGGTAGGTGTATCTTTATCCAGATTGTTTCATCATATATATTTTCTAAGTTTACCAATCTCTTAAATGCAAAATTCTTCTTGACATAGATCATAACCCCTCAACCATATGAGTTTCTGTCTTTTCGAATAGGATCATGGTAACCAGTCCATATTAGAGAGTCATTATCAATATTTCCATCTAGATGTGTTTCTGTGAATCCAACAATGTGGTTATCTGACAGATACTCACTAAGATAATTAAACTTATTTCTAACGCTTCTCGTATTCAAATGAAAAATAGTTTTTGGGCCTGGATTGGACTCGATATCACCAGCAAGCTGGAGTAACAATAAAAGCAATATTGTAACATTGGTGTTACGAAACTGGCTTTGTAATACGCAGAGGAAAGCTAGCACGAGGCTTGTGTTACATGAAACATATAAAAGAGTACTCAAGTTGTACAATTCGGATAAAATAAGCAATAATAGCGTATTTTTACATATGATGAATTTTGGAAATGCTTTACTAAAGCGCTTGTAATTACGTGTTTTACAATGAAATAACCCGATTGTCACACGATGTTGAACAATATTGTTACCCATTATCTATTAACTTGAAACTTATGAAAGCATTGTGTGACATGTTAATCGGGTTAGTTCTTCGTAAAACAATACAATTTTTGTTAGAGGTAATTCGGTATCGAAGTGCAGACCTAGTGAGATAATGTTCACATGTTGGGTAATTTGTCAGTAGTAGAGCTAACAAAAGAACAGTAAGAGAAGAAACCAATAATAAGATAGTAAGATTAGAAAAACATAACATAATAGTACAGAGAGATTATGTGGATATAAACTGATATGTACAAGAGGCATTTGACAATTATGTACAATTTGTGGATCATGACGTAATCTGATGAACATGGACAGCTAAGATTCACAGAAGGTAGGTTGAAGTTACAGAAATTGAAATATAGATAGGAAAAATTTGAAACATCTATAGACACAATGCATGTAGACTTTTTAACTTACATTTTGTTTGAATCCAACACAAATACACTTCACGTATGCATATATCTGTTTAGTTCCTCCTTGCATTGAATATGTCTAACTGCTCCTTCTGGCTGTTCCAATACGAATATCCGTCCATCGTTGGTCCAGGTGTTCTCAATCCATCTCGATTTCTTCAAGTCTCTGGCCATCTTAAACAACTTACTCCTTTGCTGGGTAAGGTCCTCGTTGATGAATACGTTTTCCATCTTGTTCCGAAGCTTGCGTCTGTTGGTATAAACTCCCTCCTTGTCCCGGTGACACACAAATTTCACGATTATCTGCCTGTTCCTCCCTTGTCCTGGCCTTCCCAACCGATGACACCTGTCGATGTCCGCTATGGCTATATCCTGGTTGACCTTCTTCAATACCCCCAGTGTCACCTTCTGAATGTCTTCGTTTTCTGACTCCTGCACTCCACTTATCCTTAAGGAATTCCTCCTACTGTACTGCTCGAGATCGTCAGTTTTCATGTAGAGTTCGTTGGTCGTTTTCTTCAACTGATCCTTTAGGGCGATGATCTCCTTCTTCATGGGCTGTATCACCTCGTCCAGCGTCGTGGCTATGATGTCCTTAGCTACCTCCACGAACGCCTTCTGAAACTTCTCCTGTAACTGAGGGAGCATCAAAGCTGAGGAGAGTTTCGTCGTCAACACATCCACAGAGACTTCGTCAATGAAGTTGAAAAGTGTTGACGGGTATGAGATGTTGGGACTTGGTTCAGCCTGGGCTTGATCTTGATCTGTGTCGTCAAGTCTCGGTGATGGATTTTTGCTTTGTTCGCCACTTGGAGTAGGTTTCGGAGTGCTCGTGAAGGTAAAGACGTCCGGCATAGTCGGCTGCACAAGCTGCTTCGACGACTTGGGTGGTTGAGAATCCGTAGGTGATCCTGACGGTTTCCTCTTTTCGCTAGCACTCCTCACTGTTTTCCCTCCTCTTTTGTGGTTCCTTTCCCTTGTTGACATTTTCTTGAGTTACAGGTGATGTTAGATGGATCAATCTAGCTATATGGCACTATACTGGGCCTCACTTCTTGAAATTTACAAGGTTAATTTTCCACATAAGCGGGAGCGGTTTTATGCACGACTTGTCTCGTCTGCCATCTTACCTTTATAATAGGTCATAGTGACTGTAATATTATTAAGAACATAAGTATTTGTTCAATGGTAAAATGTATTTTACTCATCGACATTAAAAACTAATAAAAAGATCATAATACTGTGATTTGTTCAAACAAGAGTTATGTCTCCTAAATGTTAAACTTTACTGATTATGAGAACTTGATCATGATTATCTGTTATCCTCTGCTAATTTTCGTTTTTGAATCTTACTTTAGTCTCAAGTTACTAAAGGATGAATATTTTCAAACAAATCTTAAAGTGAAAAATTTATATTTTTTCTAAAAAGAATAAATATTTTACACAAATAGGTTTGGGGGCAGGGTGGCAACTTATCAAACAAATACTGTGTTAACATGTTATTTTTACGATATGATTATTTTCAGGATAAATTTTCAACATAAGAAGACCAAAGTTAGCTTCAAGTTATTCATAATCAGATATATTGTGTCGATCCTGATTTCTCCTAACTTTAATAAAGCTTTTAGCCCCAATTTTATCAACTAAATGGCGCATGTGACAACAGCATCTAATCTTGTGAATATGAGTCTATTTTAGTCTGGACGTCACAAGGGAGGTCGAGGTTGTAATCTATACACGTTGTTTAGACGCCAGATATCGAACTTTGCAACAAAATAATCGTCGAAAGTCATCTATAATAGAAAACGTGATTCTGAGCCTAATTAACGATGTAAATTACCCAATTGTTTTATAACCTCAGCAGTTTTAATTCAAGCTTCAAAACTTTTGCAAATTATTTTTCATTTTCTAGCAATTAAGTGTTTCCTTTGGCAAAACGGACTCTATTTACATCAATACTCACACTGTACATCCACATCAACAGTCTCTGAGTCAGATCCCACAATGTTGCTAGCTGTACAGGTGTACTGTCCACTCTTGTACCTGCTGATATTGTGTATATCAAGAACAGCTCCAGAAATTACAGTGGATCCGCCATGGGTCAAAGTATAGCTGGTTGTTGGAGGGTTGCCTGGAGTAGTGTAACTGCTGCAGTTTATCTGGAGACGGGAGAACTCTGTAACAGTCCTGCTGGAGGGCAAAAAGGACACGTTCTGGGGAGCATCTTGAAAAAAATGTACAATTCAATACTACACTGTTAACTTATCATTAATATTGATAAGTTAGTAAAACTTTAAATCATTAAAGTCATGAAACAAGGCTGGATTAAAGCAATGATTGCCCACGAAACTTACACATGTTTTATCGGAAATTAGGTTTTCAAGACAAACACAAACACTGCAGTAAGTAAAAGCAAAATAGTTCACCAAGTTTTCCTTTTGTCCTTATAATCATTAAGTGGTGGTTACTCACATAATGAACGTCACCTCATCTGTAAAGTCTGTATAAAGGTCACTTAAAACAAATTTTAAAAGAAGAAGTTTATCAGAAATATATAAGTCTTAACCCAATCATTATTCCCTTCTTTTAGAATAGCGATGAAAATACTCCTAACAATTATAATGGCATTCTCTTACAAATGTTGTTCGTAAAATATTTGTAGCCATTATCAATACTGTATTTCTGCGTGGTCAAATATGAAAGAACTGATCTCAATTTTGAAAGGACTACTTAACTTTTGAACACATTTTAATTGTTTATCAGTATTCGAAAGATGTTTTACTTCCACCAAAGGAAAATTATGTATAGCTTTTGTTGACTTTAGAGAGGCTTTATATTCTGTTAACAGTTTGAAAATGACGGCCTGTATCAGTAATAGAGGTTTAAATTGGAAATGTTTGTTATGATCAAGTCAATGTATTCACATGTAAAATCTTGTTATCACATATTTTGATTGTCCTCCTGGTGTAAGACAAGGTTGTGTTTTAAGTCTACTTCAGTTCTCATTTTTGAGCAATTTACCATAGTTTGATATCATGTAATCTGGTAAACATGGCATCCAATTAGTTAATACAATACAATAATACTCATGATAACTGTTACGTTTTCCTTTTTTTCTTTAAAACAAAGTCCTAATAAGAAGAATGAATTCGAGAGTATTATTGATAGAATACCGTTTTATACTCACAATGAACAGTAGCTGTAGCTGTACCTTGAATTGACTCAGTGAGTACAGTAATTCTACATGTGTATTGCCCAGCTATGTTTGGGGTGACGCTGGAGACAGGAAGCTGGATTGAAAGCGATGAAGTAACGTCTCCGTGGAATATACCTGATTCCCATCCACTGTCAGGCTGGAATCTTGCTTTCTGATCGGTCACAGATCCAGATAATATTAAATCTCCTTCATGTCTCCAGTCAAAACCAAGGATCACATGAGAACCAACTTTAGTGTAGTTACATCTCAGAGTGAGAAGTTGTTGTTTAACAATGCCAGTACCATCATAGGCAGTTACAGTTACTGTTGTGCTGGTAGCTGTATTTCAGATATTCAAGATATATTACCATTTAATGACACACCTGCATGAGAGGTTGTTATCCAACAATTCCTGTACAGACACAGTCACTGTTGTAATGTTTGCAGAACTAAAGATAAGGAATTTAAACTATTTTGTCTCATGCCAAGCATCTGATAATTGACGATACTGAAGTCTAATGAATTGCTGATGCACAAGTTGGTCAGAATATTTTACTTAGTGACATATTTTATGGTTTGAAAAAATGCCTGTGAAAGCACATCAAAAGGAACCTATGGAAAAAGTATAATGTTTATTGTTAAAATATGGTTATTACACATTTAACTTAAAGTTGATGTTTGTATGATGAGGAAATTTTACTCAAACTTCCAACTTTTTTCCCTTTGTTGAATTGTCAAGATAACACTTGGTGTAAAGTTTCTATATTATCAATTGTTTGAAGATATGTTGAAACAACACCGGGAAACGTTGTAAAAACATGAATACAAAAGAAGCACGATCTTTTCTTCTTACAAAAAAGAGGTCTGGCCTTGGTAGTTAATACCAATTAAATTTGGATAAAGTTTCGTACATCAACTCTTTGTATCTTGAGCATGTGTTATTTTTTTCAAGTTGAGGAAATTTGTGTAAAAGCGTAAAGTAAACATAGCAACGTTTGCTGGTGTCAAATTGCAAGTACTAACTTGCTGCTGAGTGTCTTATAGGTCGCTTCTTAAAATGTCATTGAATGACATTGTCTTTCTGTGTGGTCCGGAGTGACAGTGGATAAAAATACTGCCTACTGCTATTGTAGACAGGGCAAAACGCTCCCAGAGGTGCAAGAGGAAAAAACTGTCAAGGGATTAAAATTGTGAGTGATATGTTTTAACTAAAATACAGCACCATCTAACTCACTCAACTAATGTTTATTTCAAGCAAGGTTATTTTTAGGGGAAATAACTGTAGTCGTAACAATCTAAAAAAAAACCATAACACTAATCCAACCTAACATTATTGTCCCAAATAAACTTGCTCTCTGAGAAAATGGAAGTTGACACGGATAGTGTGTTAGACGTAAGATAGTTCGTGTTTACAAATCAGTATTGTCATATTAGGTTGGTCGTGTGATACTAGGTGATCATGCTTTGTTCAGTTTAGCTGAGCTCATGTAACCAACGACTTTGACAACGTCATCAGTCAAACAATCAGACAACGACATTTACAGTAACACTAAATTTCCAGATAGTCGGTTGGTTTTGACTTCACCATTACATAGATTACGTTGGTGGAATCAAATATGTTTAACGTTATGGATGATGTTTATTTTTTCGGAAATTACTTACTGTTCTCCATTCTGTTTCATTTTCAATTATCTTGCTATCAATCTATCATAATGTGTCTCTGAGTCTCAAACACACTAGCTCTATTTCCTTGATAAACCTTTGACAGCTCACAGTGTAATTTGAAAGTTATCCCATCATTCGTAACGATTTTTTTAATGAGTTTAATCAGAATTTATGATTGTCAGGGTACCTAGTTTCATTGTTCCAGTTAAAAAGTATATTCAGTCAGTCCTTGGTCAAAAAGGTACCTGGTGGATAAATAAAGTCCTGCCATTGGTGAATCAACCAGTGTTTAAATGTATGGAGAGCAATGATGCAGTAAAATGATTGCAAAGTCAAATGTAAATAACTACGCTGATCAACATTGTAACACAGCAATTACATTCTAAAAACAGTTTGATAGTTTGATTATCAAGAGACCTCTCTCTACGAACTAGAGTCCATCTGATCATAGTTTATATAGCTATACATTACAGTAACCTTATCATTCAATGATTTTAGATTTATACTCACCATATCTATCAAACAGCTATGCTATTGATATTTGACTATTTGTAAGATGATTTAGATTGAAGCATTGTATAATTCAGTCATGCATTCATTCATACAAACGTACAGTTTCAGAAATGTTTGCATTCTTTTATATTGGGTAAGCAAGAAAGGATTTTGAACTGTAAAGAACGGGAGTTGCCTCCCGTCAGCCACTCTATGCCAGGATATATAAATATCAGGACTCGAAAGATTGTGGATATTCCTTTTGAGTTGTAATGTCAAGGGTCAAGGAGGGTGTATAACACAGTCGGCCTAGTTTTCAAACTGCATTGTATAGTGTTTACAAACGCGATTTGGTTAAGAATTTATGACTAACTTCTTGAACTTGATTTTCCGTTGAGAATATGTCCTTGTATGCGTAGGGCAGTGTTAAGTTTATTACTTAATAGTATAAAAGTAAATCAAAATAACTTATTCAAAATACTTTTTAAAAAAGGCTTCTAATGTACCAAGCAATATACTCACAGACTGTAACAATATAAAGTGGAGATCGTACTTTAAATCTACATAATAAAAGCGGTTTTTGTGTACACACAATTATAAATAATAATATTTGTATTTGATATCACCTTCAAGGTACACTCGAATGACAGATTATTTCATGACCTATCCAATGAATTATCTTAGTACATATTACATAAAGGTGGTAATACCTTAAAGTCATAAAATGCCTAACTTTAAATTCCTTATTTTAGTTTTGTTATGAGTAGTGTATGGTGAGTCGGGCTGAAGATTGCGAATACATTGAAACTACCATACCCCGAAAAGAGCTTATGCAAATGAGCTTCTTACCCACCACCAAAGGTCAACATAAGCAACTCCCCATATGTAAACATACCTCCATGCGAGGCTACCCGCGAAAGCACATTCCGGTAACCAAGGAGACAAGACGTCAGAGCAGACATCATCAATACTTGATAACGAAGTGATACGTTGGGTATATGTATTCATGTTAACCCTAAAGTAAACATCAATGTCATCATACCTTTTAATGAAAGACCCATCTTCCCTCCCCGAAATATTCCTCTACAGGCGAATCTATACCCCCGTGGAGTTCGAAGATGTAATCACGTTCCCTGAAAAAAAAAAAAAAAAAAAAAAAAAAAAGGGATATTGTTTGTTTAGATACTTCTTATGGAATTAATTTAGAACAAATGTATAAACCTTAGCACAAATCGGGTAATCAGAAGTAAGTCTATCTTTTTACTCACCCCGTAAAAGCGTTCGTAAGAAGTGATATTCCATTCAACGACATCAGGATGATATTTGATTAGAGCTTCTCTTAACATTTCATCATCACAGAAATACGCATGACGTATGTAATCATTTTCCAACCACCCATTACAATACACGTCAAAAATCTCGTCAAGTGTATCCAGAGAATAAATGAGCAGCTCTCTATGATGCATAGCATAAGTCTGAATGAGATATGTATCACAACCAGAAGTGTGAGTTCTATAGACATGATAGAGGCGTGATATGTCAAAGATCAGTTTCTAGATCCCAACACACAGAACAAAAGTAAAACAAAGTGAAAGAACATGGAATCATGTATGTAGAATTAGTTGTAGTCAGAGGGAGGATTAGTCCGGGAAGGCCGTAGGTCTCCGCACAGACATCGCGAGGTGTGAAGATAATTCCACTCGCCGGTGTACACCATACCACACATAATAACCTATTTACTAAGGATTCATTCTACTAGTTCAAACTAACCATGTCAAACGAATTCCTTCGCATGATTTTCACACCAAAGCAAGATAGTGTGTGTGTGTGCGTGTCTCACATCCCTCTCTTTCTCTCTAAACAAATCCGTCTAATGTTGAAAGGTTTACAATCACATCAAAAAGATTCATCAGCTACGTATATCACCCAAAAAAAGAAAGATAAAGAAAGCAACACTTACATGGCTTCCGCATACTGTTAACCGTATTGAAAGCAAGATGGAAAATAGTCAGATTAAATTACAATCATATTTAGATTTCCTGAGACAATCTAGGAATAAGTTATTGGAATCCCGGAAAGGAGATAACATTGAAAAGATTGTTCAAAAACTCTTAGACGCGGCAAACAAGCGGTTCCCCAGAGTGGTATTGAAACGATTAGAAGAAAAAGGAAAGAAAATATATCAGAGATCAAAGGTAAATCTACTACTTATATGATATTACTTAACGGGTATGATATCAACTCAACAGAACGTTAAGTAAGATCATATATTACACGATTATGTTATCTTATTTCAGAGAACACAGAAAAAAACACAATGTTCTATATGCGGAAATTGTGATCATCAACATTGAAAGTGAGTATACAAGCTTTTACACTCCATATTTCTCAAAGAATCGCATCAACCAGTCTCTTGTCTCCCAATCTTGAGTGATATATATATATATATATATCTTGGAAAAATATAGATTTTATGTAACCTTATTTCAGTAACTTGTATTTATGTAACCTTATTTCAGTAGCTTTCTTAAGATCACGAAATTTGGGTAGTCATCCTGACACTCATTCTCCTAAGGAAATACGGTAAATAGCAATGTCACACTTAGTTATGTAGTCACCTGATAAAACCGAAAGAGTTTAGTCGGCACGTGGTTAGACACTCGTAAAGATGAACGCTCCCTTGAATCATATCTCAATTGATGGTATAATATCTAGCGGTAAATCCAGTCTAATTCAAAGTTTGAAGGAACTGGAGACGATCGATGCAGTGTATTTGTATGAACCATTAGAATTTTTCACAAACTTTACTGACTTTTCAGGACGCATTTGGAACCCGTTAGAAGAATTGTACAAGGATTCCAAACACAACGCAGTTCCATTCCAGTTACACGTGCTAGACTCATTCAAGAGGCTGTATGATATCAATCACTCTATCATCACATCAAGTACTAGTAGACATTTGATCACAGAGAGAGGAATGCACTCCGCTATTCCTTTTTTGAAAACTCTCCGGACTTTTGGGAGTATATCCGACTGGGGCCTCGCTTACATTGACTCCCGTGTGCGAGAAGCTATGATCCAATACGCACAATGGAACTACACCCACATATTTTTTTTGGATACTCCGATACAGACGTGTACGGAAAGGAAAACATTCCGAAATCGAGAGGAAGAAAGGAATATCAAAGATTTTGAGGAATATCAAACAATCCTACGAGAAGAACATTTGAATATGGTTCACGAATTTAGGTGCAATCATGGAGAAGACCGGGTATATATGTATCATCCCAACTGCGGATCCGCCCGATCTTAAGATGGGACGCGTCCCAACTTGGGATTCCAAGTTGGGACGTCCCATCTTGAGATGGGTCGGGGGATACTAAAACATGTTAATAATATTCATATTTTATAATGAATTGTGTCAGTAAAACATGTTTTTAGATAATTGTGTTATATTCTTTTCACATCTACGGAGAAAATTTGATTTGATGTTCATTTACTTCACTTTCTGACTCGGTTTCATCTATTATCGAGTACGAACGATTCAACACTACTCAAACAATTATTTAAAGTCCCATTTGATTACTGATTGAATCACACTTGTTAAGCGACATAACAAAATCAGATCAATATATAGATTTATATTTAGATAATAGTTTTCAGCATTTTTCAAACGACCAATACATGCGTAGATCAAACAGCTGTAAACAGAGAGAAACCAAACGGCTCCACATTTCACAGAGACATATTTGTATCTTAGTTTCTTTACAAAAAGGTGGCATAAACTATTAACAATCAAAGATATGAAGTTATTCTAATACAGATCCAAGTTTTACAACACTAGTGATAAATTGCTTTTTAAAAAAATATATATTTAAACAACGTACCTGATACAAAGAAATGAATAATCCATGAAAAAACCTTCTATAAGCAGAAATTAAGGTACTCTCCATCGTTACAATCCAGCACTGAATAGACTGAATATGTTAATGTGACAGCTTGGCATGACAGGGGATGATTGGGCACCAATTTGCCCACCGTAGGTAGTGTTAGGCTAAAACAACATATGGAGACACCATAAGCCCATGTTGTTTTAACAAATTATTATCTTGTTTATCTACTTGGCGACGTGGTTGATTGTATCAAATGTAAAAAAAAAAGTTCCTATTATCAAAGTCTGGTTCCCAAAATTTTAAATATTTTCCACTAGTGCCAACTTAGGGCTTGAATATTCCCTAGTAAATCATATCAATATACTAAAATCTATCTTAACGGCGACAAATCTTTGTAACAGAGTGTTAACGAATTCCTAATAATATCTGTTTATCATTTCATAAATGATACCAACCGATTTTTAAAGCTCTTTCCTAAAATTTGTACCAAATGTAAGGTAGACAAAGCTTAATATAAATTTGAGTTTAGTAAGAATAATTGCAAATGTATATTTCCATCAATGTACTTGATATCTAAATCGTTTTATGTTTATTTCAGGAAAAGAATTTATATAGGCATTTGCTGTCTGTTTGCTAACCATTATATGATTACACATATTGCATACATGTTGACAAAGTTAATAGATTTATATCAAATAGCGCTGAATGCGCATGTGGATATCACAACGAAGATCTTCTTCATTATCTATTTACTTGCGAACTCTATACAGATATAAGAAACAATTCTTATTTCTATATAAATGAATACAGCCTCCAAAAGGTTTTATATGGGATCAATCCAACAACCAGAAATGAAAATAGAAACATCATAGAGTCACTTCACCAATTCATCTGTAAGACCAAGCGTTTGGATAAATTATTGTAAGTGAAAACTTTTAATGAAGGCAACTGCAGACGTTTTCTTAATTTCTTTTGTAAATGCACACGTCATTATGTTAATTTTATTTTAGTTTGTTTGGTCCTTGTGTATTATGTTTATCATGTCATGTACTGGTGAGGTATTCACATAAGCAAAATTTTGCTTGTTTACCGAACCAGATTCTTTTGAATAAAAGTATCTTTAAACCATATTGCATATTCTCATACAATGAAATACGATAATATTTTACAATAAGTAATGACAGTTTCAATATTAAATTTGTATAAGAAATGACAGTTTCAATATCAAATTTGTATAAGAAATGACAGTTTCAATATCAAATTTGTATAAGAAATGACAGTTTCAATATCAAATTTGTATAAGAAATGACAGTTTCTATATCATTGAAGCATATATCTATGAATCATTTAGTCCTCTGAAGATAACACATTAGTACATGTATGTCAGCACAAAATAACTCGATAATTGTTAGTATATCAGTAAAACTACCTTGATGTGTAATTACAAACCTAATGCCTTTTTTCGGGGGGACATGTTAAGTAGCTTATTTAAGATAACAAAACGATTAGATAAGTAAACTTTCAGCTGTAAAACAACAATATTACACTGAAATATAATTCTTCCCTCTCACCTACTCAGCTTATTTGACTCAGTTGATCAGTTGATTAACTTATTAGCAGTAACAACGCACATACATTTTCTCAATTCAACGCTTCTAACAAGCCTAGATAGACGCTTGTACATATAAAAACAACGTTTTCATACTGATCGAAATCATATGTTACCTCGGGTTAAGTAGAAAAATTGTTTTTTCTCAACTCTGTACCCTGGTTTGTGTCAAAAAATCTTGTGAAGTTAAAGTTTATTAATGAACTCAAAGTTAACAAACTCCGTTTATAATCTTCTTGTAGCATTGATAAGAAATGAGTTGAAATATTTTATTTCTAAATTAGCATGAAGAAAATTGCCTTTGCAATATTGAATATCTTAACCGAATTGTGTTGCAACTGTACATCGTATTGGTTTGACATAACTTTGTGTTGTATTTTTGATGGTTTCAAAATATAATTTTTATTGGCGCGGCATTAATATAAGCTTCCAGCTTGCTTGCAAATCTATTTTCTTTTTTTGAAATGAACAAAATATGTTTAAACCATGATCTTCTTTTGTAAATCTTGGAAACTAAGTTCTAAATTTTTTAAAATTCTATTAAAAAAGTCTGCTATTTCCCCATATATAATCAATGGATGATGTAAGATTTCATTTTGGTTACTTCACATCATAATCGTTCTGTTTATGAAAAAAATATTTTGAATATATTCAGTTTGGCCAAAACACTTTCATCGAATAACAATAAACATAAACATAAACATTTGTTGTTGTTTTTGGTTAGGGTTTCGATCACGCCTGCTTCCTATCAGTGATATTGCCGATAGGGGCAAATGCCTTAATAACTATGAATGATAATCATTGACTAAAACAACAAACGCTTGGCGTGTACCTTTGTAGTGTTACAAGCATGCTCATGTACAATTGGTACCCATTCTTGTCACTAATTTGAAGGTGACACACAGGTATTGGTGTCATAACCGAACCGGATGTTTACCAAAATCCCTTCTTTCGGACCCCCCTCCCCCCTCCACCCACCCCACACCCTTATCTGAACTACCAAGCACGTATGTTTGCCATTTGCACCACGACACTGATCAGATCAGGTTCGATCGGAAATATGAGGAGGCATAACTGGATTTATTTACTGGACATCTTATAAGCATTGACGGAACACCACTTATAGGTTAGTATTTGTGAATTATGTTTAAGAAACATAAAGTCTTAGATTCGACTATCAAACACAATGAGTACATTAAAATCTTGCTTAACGGAACGGTTTAAGTGTAAGAAATTGAACTGATTACAAGGCATTAGCATTCTTGGTATTCACTAAGAGTGGGTTTTGAGTGTATATTTCTTTTTTTATTTGCTTAACATGCTGTCACATTAAAAAAATATTTAAGAATATAATGAAATAATTTATAAAATTTTGTATAAGAATTACTTTTGAAATCGTATTGTACTATGATGAAAGACTCGTATGCGATGAGAGATAGATATAGCCAATAAGTCATGAAAATCAACATAAAATCAAAATATCTTTCGAGGGCCTTAAAGCGCTCATCTAAATGATACATGTTATCATGTTATTACTAAATTCAACATTAGAATAAGAATATTATAAACATGTTAAAGTATCCGCCGTCCCATCTCAAGATGGGACGTCCCAACTTGGAATTCCAAGTTGGGACGCGTCCCATCTTAAGATGGGACGCGATCCCAAGTTGGGATGATACATATATATCAAATCAGACTTCAACGGAAAAACTAATAGAGGAATTTCGTCAGTGGATTCAAACCGTGGTGGGATAAAGCAAAGTATTCATAATTACGGAGTAGATACCAATGAACGGTTTGTAAAACACATAGATAATGTTATGTGAAGTATTGAACATGGGAAAACGAAATGTGTTATATCATTAACGTTGTTGCAGATCGTGGTATTGTAGAACGATGTATGATGTCAAGGTCAAATGCATGTAGAATGAAACAACCGGATCTATGATATTTAAGCACCCACACCTTGTTCTCTACGATTATACCACATTAACTGGCCCACCGAAGTGTTTGTAAGGGCAATCCATATATGATAACAATATAACATAACAAGGTTTTATGTACTCAATTAACAGTGTATATTTATTAATACTATCATAATCATCATCTTCATGCAATAAATGTTATGATAACACAATCGTTTTAGAATCATTCCTAGACGAAGATACAGAAATAGGGGTACACTAGAACTCGGATATAGAAGGAAGTTCCAAAACAGAAAGATTAATAAATTATATGCACTATTTGATGTTCACGTTGGAAAATACCACGAAATACTTCCGAAAGGTCTGATGACTTACTATATCCGAGTTCTAATGTATATACACGTTAACAGCATCTTATCGAATAGAACACGAACAATATGAACTTGTAACGATAACTCAATCATTGTAGACTAATTGTTAGACGAACATACAGAAGTATACACGTTAACACCATGTTATCGAATTACAACATGAACAACATGAAGTTATAATGATAACTCAATCATTGTAGACTAATTATTACACGAACATACAGAAGTAGGGATACACTAGATCTCGGATATAGAAGGAAGAAGTTCCAAAACAGAAACATCAACACGTATATGGATTAATTGATGTTCACATTGGAAAACGTTATGAAATACTTCCGAAAAGGTCCGATAATTTACTATATCCGAGTTCTAATCTATATACATGTTAACAGCATGTTATCGGTTCAATAGGAACTGAAGACAATATCCTTTTAGATTACTGTTGGTCGAACTGCTTGTAAATAACTCAACGATAAGGATAATGAAAAGAATATGATATCCTGTCGGAATGTTGAAAGGACGTGATACTGTATTAATTATTAATTAAACAAACACAAAGCAAATGCTAGTAAAAAGACTATGATATGTATCGAAGAAGATGTACGAAGACATGATGTTAATTAAAAACGTTATATACACACATATATATATATATATATATAGATAGATATATGTACATGACGTAGCACAAACAACACTCTCAGTCACACACACACACACACACCCACACACACACACACACACACACACACACACACACATACATACACGTGTTACACCGTGTTCATCAAGTTAACATAGAAGAAACATTATGTACAGAGGAAGGGATATTCAAAATCCATAGCGCTGAGGAGCTCTCCTGATCCTGACAGGACGTGCCGCCTCCGGCGCTGGAGGAACCTGTTGATTAGCGACTCGTCTAGCTGCTCGTCGGCGCGGAACAGCGGGAGGTGGGGGAGGTGGCTGAACGTTAGCGGGTGGGGGAGGAAGGATAGGATTGAGCCGAGGTTCGTCAGCCGCATGCACAGGATTGGGTTGAGGATTAGGGTGTGGTACAGGCTGGTTGGGAGCGGGGTGCTGCATTACCTCGAGCTGTTGGACTGCAGCGGGTGGTCTAAGACCAGGGACAAGATTTCCGAAGAGGACGCGGGTGATGTAAGAACGCAGGTAAAACAACACTAATCCTGTCAGGATCAGCAACACCTCGCGCAACAGATCTGAAAGAAAGAAAAGAGGATAAGATCTAATTAATCCGATTTACTACGCCTGGTTAAAGGTGAAACAGCGTATAGCTCTATCTCCTCGCTTCTATCACACGCTATACTGAAAATATCCCTATGAGCGCTAGTGGTATCGTCAAACAGATTCCCACCTGAAAGAGGGTTAACAATAGTGCGTGAGATGGTGTTTTCGAGCTGGTGCTGTTGATGTCGGCGAAGACGACGAACCAAGTACACGACACCGATCAGTATAAGTACCACTGTCAAGGTCACACCAAGGGTGATACCAACAACACCACCGACTGGAATGCATCACAAAAGTATGATACATCTATATGTCTGATGAACGTGTTCCAAAGTCAACCTCTTCATAACTAGCATCATCGAAAGTGTCTAATTCAATATCATTCGAATGACTATAAATTCTAGAGTATTGAAAACGATGGGAAAGAGATGGTGATACAGTGTTATTTTGTGGAAAACTGAATCGCATATGAACATGAAGTAATTGTCTACGTAGGTACGAGATATTTCGATATGGTACAACGATTATGATTATCAAGATTAAGAGAATTATAGAACAGAAGATAATGTTAAAGGGATTAATGGTGATCTGTTTCATCTCGTTGTGCATACAACTGGAAACATTAGAAGTATTCGCACAAGGTGTGATAAGCGTGGTGATGTTAGAACTTAACAAGCCTGTTGGTTTTGTTGTTAATGTTGACTTGTCTACGGTGTTAGTCGCCATAGGAGTAGTGGGAAGAGTAGTAGTAGTAGTAGTAGTAGAATCAGTAGTGGTAGTATCGCCAACAACAGTTGATCTGACACTACTGGTCTCACCGATGTTCGTCAACAGCTTAGTTTCGATGTTAGTAGTGCTGGTAGTAACAACTGAATGCATAAATGTTATAATGTTAGAAAGAAAAACTGAAAATGTTTAACGGTGAATAATTATAGGTTAGTAGAACAGAAAACAGACCTCGAATAGTACTATATACACACCTCCAACAGAAGGTACTTCAACTAAAGGTTTCTTAGGTGTACTGGAAGACGCCTTTGTGTCGATTGATACTGCAAGAAGAATAATATGTTAATGATAAACATTACTCAGAATCAGACAATAAGAATAAATCGTTTGTTGGTATAAATGGTGAAACCAAGACTGATGATATGATTAACTCACTCGTTACGATGGGAGTGGATGACGCTTCCACCGTAGCTGTGGAGCTGGTGGCAACCAACGTGGTCGAGGGAGCAGTAACGTTGTGTGGAGGTGTGGTGCTGGGGTGTTCGGTCGTACTCGCAGTCGTCTGTGGTAACGATAAGAAAGTAAATGACATCGCTATATCTATATACACAACATCACTAAATAAGTGATAACGGAAATGTTAATAACCGGATACGAATTATTAGTAGTTCATATTTATCTGACATCTGGAACTGTTAAGTAATATAGAAAACATAATCAATAAAGCATCATAGCTCGCGGTAGCTTTAGCATGCTCATTAACATCTCGTTAATGGAAATCACTCGGCATTAAAGCCTTTGCTTACCTTAACAGGAGGACACTCCTCTCCGTTAATGACCACCCTAACGGTAGATGGTCTCACAATCTCCCCACAGGCGACGCGACTGTGTGCGAGAATGATCATCCTCAGGTTGGGGAACGACACACGATCAACAACGAAGCCCGAGTTCCATTGCCTGCCTGAGACTCTCACGATGGAGGGGTGGGGTATGGAATCCACCAGATCCCTAGACCCAACCCCGAAGCAAATCAGCTCCCCGATGTCTTCGTAACAACGAGGAATCCCGTCCTCGTCCCCCCCCGATGCCGCACATCACCATACCACATATCCAAATCAAGTTAAACACGATCAACATTGCTTCGAACGGGGATGGATTGATTTACCGAATCTGATGGCTTCTTCTTCCTCCTTTTGTCAGTCTCGGGTGTGAAGAGGGTGGACAGATTAATGATATTACCCTAATGACCGATTGTGTTATCATTAAGTCACCTCGATCAAGACAAATTAAACGAATTAACCAAATTATTACAGATAACGAGATTACACACAGAGATAGATACAAAAGATTTATAAACTCCAAAATTATAACAATAAACCTGGTTGTATAGAGTAATTTAAACGATAATAATGCGATAATTAATGAGTGTAATTAGTGGTAAGGCAAAGTTCATCTAATTAAGTAACGAGTCGGCCTCGAGGGTGAAACACGATACTCGCGCGCGTGAGTGTGTGTGTGTGTGCCTAAGGGCTCTGTCTCCACTCTCCCCGTAGCTCGCCTCTCGCCTTGTCTCAGCACTGGTCACGCGAACTGCTCAGCAGCCTAGTCTCGGGTGAGGGGGGTCCTAGTACATAACCACTCATTCCATATCCTCTTTGTAGATGGTTATGAGAATGAAACAACATATCTGATTTTGAGAAGTAAGCGTTATGACATTTCCTACATTTGTAAATTAACGAATCCGAATATGTGACAGTGGAATCTTGAATTAGGGTTTTTATTGACATTTCCGTATAAACTCAACACGAGTCGGGGAGGTATCCTCTGTCCACTTGATCCCGCGATCCAGTAGAATCACACTCGCGTTTTACGATGTGCTTTTCGTTCAGAGGGTTTATACCGCTAATGACACACGCCTCCACGTGTGCGAGTGTTCCAACACAGAAGCGTTTGTCAGATCAACGAGCTTAAAGAGACGGGGGTTATATATGGTAGACTCTACAAAATAGTATAATCCGATCGAGAATTTCCATTCTTACAGGAAAGAATCATTTTAAAGCTAACCGATGTTGTCTAGTGACAAGAGGAAGGTTTGAAGCCATGATTATGATCGAAAACCGGACAATGACGCGTGCTAATCAGTCAAACATATTTTGGAACGTGTCTAAAACAGTCAGAATTACAGCTTCGAATTGAATTTGTTTCATAGGTTATATAACAAGTATTCATGGAAATTATACTTGTAATTTTGATTTCCACAAAGCAATACGACTGTTTTAAGATTTTCTTGAAAACAAGTATTTGTTATATATTTATCATTTGGAAATGAATACATGAGATGTTTTGAAGTTCTATAACAAATTTTACCGTTTAGACCCGTATCAAAGAAAAATACTACGTGATGAAACTCGCGGAGTGTCTCTTTAAACGAAGTTACTTTTGACATGCGAGGAGATACCTTGATCTAACAAAAAGGGTGTTAAGTAGCTTAAAGCAAAACCGTATAGAACACCAGACAATAACACAAAGACATAGTTGACCCCTTCGTCTGTAGAAAGATTGTAATTAAGGGAGTAGTCTTATCCGTGAGACAGAAAGACAGGTCTCCGCCTCCTTTGTTAGAAGATAATTGAAACAAACACAGGACAGTACTACGTGCGTCATCACTCTTGTAGCTTTAACTTTTGAGTTCACTTCTGCAATATCGTTTAACGGTTAAGCAGTTCGGAGTTCGAGATTCATAATAGGTTTTACACCCAATTGTGAGAGAGCGATTATAGAATGGAGAAAGCTAAGAAAACGAAAGTCGTTAAAAACAAGGCAGATTCTACCACGGATCCATCTAGATCGCTAACGTCAACTTCTGATTCTGACGATTCAGATCCAGACTGGTGGCGAGATCCGTATTGGGTTAGAATAGAAAAAAGTATTCAGAACTACGACATTCAGAGTTCAAACATAAGTCAATCAACACAACCCATATTTAAATGTAACCAATGTTACTCTAGTTATTTTTCAACCAGGTGTGATATGAGATCACATTCACATCAACATAGGAGGCAAGGTGACGGTCCAACCTCGTTTTCTATAATTCAGAAAGCTACTAAATAAATTGTAGGTTTAAAGTCTTCCTTCTCTCTCTCTCTCTCTCTCTCTCTCTCTCTCTCTCTCTCTCTCTCTCTCTCTCTCTCTCTCTCTCTCTCTCTCTCTCTCTTCCAAATGTTGATCTGTCTGTCTGTCTGCTGTCTATCTGTCTGTCAGTCAACTGGTAATACTAATTCGTCTTGCTAATAAAGAATAGGTGGTGACACTAAACATTTATTCGTATCGAATTATGTAACATCACAATGTGATTGATCTAGCAGAATCATCGCGTGTGTATGTATCATAAAAGTTCGAACTGATTTTACTATCAATCAATAAGATTTAAACATACTAGAAGAATGCGTTAGTTTATAACCTATACTAGACATTTCATGATTAAATGATTAAAACTTTACTCGTGGCAAAGCAAAATTATTTCACTTGAGACATAAACTGATATGAAAGAAGAAGCTCGTTAGATATCCTATAAATATAAAGAAATGTAAATAAGAGTTTAAATTGAAAGATAATGTATTTAAACTAAATGAAACAGTACTAAATCAAATATATAATGTTATCTTCAGCCATAGGATTCCTATTCTTACACTAAATGCATTAACGATGTTCACACAAAAATGGCTGTCAACGGATTTAATGTAAATCTTTATAATTGTTATCTGACTAGGGATGATTGGTTTGTGTGATTCGATTGTTGACACTATCCCAAAAAAAAACAAAAAAACAACGCATTTAGCATTATCATACAATCATCACTACAATCTGAATTATGTACACCGAGGTTACACTAGGACAACAGGGTTAACCCTTTGAGGGATTTGAGGATATATACGTACACACGTTATTATACCATGTCCGATCTCGTATATCTTTGAATTGTTTTTGGAAAGATATATAGGTTTTGCAGTGTTGAAAATAGTGAACAAGCATATAACAAGGGTACACGACCCTACTCGGTCTTACATTCCCGAGTATAATAGATGGGTCTCCATATATGAGTGTTACATTCTTGTAGTGTCTATTATGTAGGTCTTCAAACCTTTGTGAGATGTGTCAACTATTGTGAGATGTGTTAACTATTCCTTTGTAACCACCCGAAAAACAAATATCGTTTGCGCGTCCTGATCTATAAAACCAGCCCCGAGAAACGGTTGGACGTAACACAGACAGACTCGTTATGAGCCAAGGTCTGATAACCAAACATCAGAAGTCGGAAGACAAAGGTAATGAAGTGATGGATATCGAACACGATAATCCACCGAGTGTTAGCAACAGCAAACGTCGGATCATTATCGGTGATAATGATAATAATAATAATATCAGCAGAAGAAAAACCGGAGTTAGCGCTGGGAACAAACGAAAAAACACTGGTGATAACAGTAATAGAGGAAAAAAACCGGGCGTTAATGGAATGAAGAGGAAGCTCGCTGATGATGCCGTCGATATCGAGGATGTCAGGAACAGCACCGCAAAGAGGAAGAACAACAAGGGAGCGGAGAAGAAAAGTGTTGTTTGGGAGGACGAAGTAACCATAGAAACCGATGACACGATGTCCATAAACAGCGACCGTAGTTTTTCGTCGGTAGGTTTCAGTTCTGATTCGGAAGATAACAGCGATAGTTCTGATACGAGCGGTTCAGGAGAAGAAACGGAAAGAGTCGAAGAATGGGAAACAGTTGAGAACACTCTGTCTAGGGCAATCTCTACTCGTGTGGACACCTCGAAGAACGTTATAAAAATCAGAAAGACGAACGCAAACGGTGTAGTGAAACAGATGTGGTTTCCTACTGTCATTCTGAAGAAGGTAAGAAGTGATAATAATAATAATAATAATAATAATAATGATAATAAGTTGTTAATCTTTTCTCCGTTTCATTCAAAATTGAGTGTGCATTGCTCGGATGTATAGCCGAACGAGTTCTATAGTGTACACACCCGAGTTGTTGATGATTTCAATGCTGTTCGGTACAAGTCTGGACTGGTACGGTTAATCCCAAGTTGACCACCTAAATTTTGATGCTTTCATCAACATCAACAACAACAAATATATCGATCAAAGTACATTTTCACCTGAAGTATGAAGATAATGTTTTATAGAATTTTTTTTCCTCCAACTCTTATATGTCCATACAAATACCATGGTATTTTGCCATGGTATTTCTGAATGTCACGGCATTTCCTATTGTTTAGTTTTAGCTAATTATCGTAAACGCGATTGGGAGGGTTAATCTGATGTATACCGTTCGATTGTGATATAAATGATGTTAAGTATTATCCATTTAAAATAACACTTCTATATATATATATATGATTATGTAGATGTTATAAGTGTTATGCAATTGACGTAAACACAATCGGTAGTGTTAATCTGATGTGTACTGTTTTGATTGTGATATTGATGTTATTAAGTATTATATATTTAACTTATACACACGTATAATGCTTAAGAGATGATTGGCCTTGTTGGAATATATTATTATAGATATTTACGATTGAATTGTACAACGGTGTGTGATGGTCACATGATGTATGATATCATTCATTGTCTGATTTCAGTTTCTCTCCACCATGAACGGAATTAAAGAAGTACATTCTCGATATAAGAAGAAATATAAGAGGAAGCACGATGTTAAGAATCTGAGAACGATTGCCGTGACTAAACATCAGCCGTTTTACAAAGCATCATTCGTCAAACTCTCCAACTACTGGTATATCGACGCTCGTCGATATGAAGGCAAGACTGGACAACGTTATATCAAGGAGAATGGTATATTCTTCCCCGTCAACGACTTTCATACCACCTTTCGTCATCTCAGCCACACATTGAATAACAAACGCTCGTAAAATGACAGAAAATAATCGAATAAAGCATAAATCCCGATCGAGAGGTTATCATCGATGCAAGATATGTAAGGAAAAACTGGGGGTTTGCAAGACCTCTGTAAAACATCTCGCGGATTGCTGTTGTGTTGAAGGACGTTATTTCCAATGTATATTATGTAACCATAAATTTATTAAAAGGTCAAGTTTTATACACCATATTATGCGATGTATGAAATGTATTCGTCGGAGAAGAGATAACTACAAAGCTCGATCACTCACGTCCGAAGGAGTGTGTGTTAAGGCGAAGTTACAAGCGGGAAAGCCAATCCAATGCAATATATGTATGAAGGAGTTACATGGTGGACGTAACACATCTATCAAACACCTCTTCTATTGCGCGTGCATAGAAAGACGATACTTCCAATGTATATTATGTAACAGGAAGTTTCCCAAAAGATCATACCTTAGACAACACATTATCAAATGTATGAAATGTATCCGTCGGAGAGTAAAACATCGGAATAATACGCCTTCGAGAAGAGGTGGAGGTGGAGGAGGAGGATTAACACCTTACATTTGTATGTTCTGTTACGAATGTTTTCCTTCCCGAACACTGTTTAATAGACACCTGATTTCGTGTCGACGGACTACTCCTAAAGAAACGCTGTGCGATGTCTGCGGCGAGCTAGGCGACGCCAAATCGATTGCTAATCATTCGCATCAAACTGTTCGACTACGTTCGTACAAATGTCGCACGTGTCAAGAACAATTCTCAAATCGGAAATTACTCTGGCGTCATAAGCGTCGTATACATAGCGGTGGCGGTGATGGTGGTGGTGAGGGTGGCGGTGATAGAGGCAGAATCGGTGTTGAAGGAGAAGATGATGTTAGCAGGCTTCAATCCGAACCATGGTCAGCTGAGCAGTACGGCGACAGAAGACCGTGGACTGACGAAAGCGGAACACTAGCCGATGAAGCTCTACAGGATGTGTACGACACGCACAGAGACATCATATTACAACCTCATGATGTGTCGGGAGATATCGTGCACACCTACAATTTCCCTTTAACCGGAGAAGAGGATCCTGAGAGCATAGACTTTCGACAACAATTGTTATACATATTTCAAAATGAGGACAACTCGTTTAAAGTCAACCTCTCTTTTGGAATTATTCTGAGACATCTTGACACCGGAGAATATAGATATTTCATTCCATATCGAAACACGTTTGTTTTTAACACTCCTCCACGGGTTTCTAATTCAAAATCAATGCGTCGTGTGATTAAAAAAATTCAGAAGAAGTCCCTAAGCGATTTTGTGCTTGGACAACGCCCGTCCACCAAATGGCGAGTTGCGTTCATTACAAACGTAAGCTACTGGGTGTATAGAACGAGTTATGTTTTAGGTGTCGTGCCTAAAGACTCGCGACTACCACAATGGTTAAAGAATTTGAGATGTGTTCTCTTTGCCAATGAAAAGTTTGTTGATTCGTTATGCGCATTTCGTTGTTTAAGTCATCACCTAACGTTTCACATCAAGGGACAACGAACTCTACCCGACAGAGAATCGGTTCTAAGATTATTTGACAAATGGGCACAAACGAAAGAAAATAGACTAAAAGGTGTGTGTACTCAAACATTTAAGGGTTTGAAGGTACCCGACGATCTTCCTCTTTTTGAAAAAACATTCAACGTACGCGTCAATATATTTCGTAAAATTGACGAAGGTCGGTCTTGCGTCCCGGTGTACCTCTCTACCAGGAAGTCAACCCCGCGTGTATCCACTCTAAACATGAACGTACACGAGAATCACCTTTCTTACATCACCAAACTGTCAACATACACTCAACGGTTTAAATGTCGATTATGCGATATGTGCTTCAACAAAGCTTGGAATTGTAGGAGACATGAAAAGACGGATTGTTTAGAAAGGACTAAAACGATATATCCGGGTGGTTATTTCTCTCGTACGACAAATGTTTTTGATGAACTTCACGAATGGTTTGGTATTAATACTATCAAGGAGGATAGATTATACGAATATCACGCCATGTTTGACGGTGAGGCCCTACTGTTGAATCAGGCTCAGACCAACTTAGACCTAGCTTCAACTAAAACAACTTCTCGCTCTACAGAATGGACAACCCGACATCAACCAGTATCGATCTCCGTTTCCTCTAACGTTCCGGGTTACGAGGATGCTAAATGTTTCATTACATCGAATACGAAAGCCTTGTTGGACGATACGATCTCCTATCTGACAACTATCGCTAGCGAAGCAAAGAGACTAACCGAGAATAGACTCAGTTCTGTGTTACATCAAGTTCGTGAACGAGTTGACGGTTTATACCAACGCCGAAGAACATCGTCTTTCGCGGGAAGTAGGTTGACAACCCAATACAACAATGACAACGTCAATGACGACGAGGATGAAGGTATTTCATCGGTAATGAGTGACAGATTGTCTAAACCAAATGTGTATCACGATATGATGCGTCGCTTGCATCAGAACAACAGTCAACACAGTCAGATAGAAGTTGCGTACAACGAATGGGAAGATATTTCCCAAGAAGACGTTATTCCTCCGCAAATCACACCTTGGACCGGTCAAGACGAGTTATTGTATCGTAAAGCAGTACATTTAGAGCAAAGACTGATTCGATATTGTTCTCAGTTACCCGTTTTTGGATTTAACAGTTCCAAATATGATTTGAATCTTTGGAAGAGCGGTCTGGCTAGAGCTCTGAATCTCGTTGGGTCTTCTAACAAGGACTACTTCGTTGTTAAACGAAACAATCAGTATGTTTGTATTACCACCCCGTGCTTCAGAATATTAGACATATCGCAATACCTCCCTCCAGGTGCTAGCTACAACAACTTTCTAAAAATCTTTAAGATTAACCAATCGAAGGGTTATTTCTGTTATGAGTGGTTGAATGACGAATCCAAGTTGGATGAAAACAAACTCCCTCCTATCGAGGCATTTTGGTCTTCGTTAAAAAACGTTAACACTCTGGAGGATCCTAACTGGAAGAGATATATAAATTTCTTAAAAGAACACACTCCCATGAGTGAAACTGCTATATTAAAGGAGTTGTCGCTGGAAGTCGTACCTCCGAGCGTTGAAGATAACTATGCCTACTTACAAAGCGTCTGGACTCGTTATGAGATGAGAACGATCCGAGATCTATTGATTTGGTATAACAATTTAGACGTTCAACCTGGAGTAGAGGCTATTTCTCGTTTGAAACAGTTTTATTGGTCTGAAACTGATATCGATATTTTCAAAGAGGCTGTGTCCGTACCGGGGATAGCAAGAAAGTTGATTTTCCGTTACGCCGCTGAAAACGGGTCAAATTTCTCTCTATTCGGTAACGCCGATAGCGATCTCTGTGAGACTGTGAAACGAGGTATATGTGGGGGTCCTTCCATAATATTCAATCGTTACCATTGTGTAGACAAAACGTTCATTCGAGGTGATAGTCAGAAACCATGTAAAAAGTGCCTTGGTTTTGATTGTAATGGGTTGTATCTGTACTGTTTGTCTATGGATATGCCTGTGGGTTACTTCGTGCGTTGGTTACCGAGTAACGAAAGTTCTGACAGTTTCAATCACAAGAAATCCGATCGTTATACCGCTAGCTACGATTGGTTAGAATGGGAATCTGTTAAAGGTAATCGGTCTATAATTCATAAATCGAATTCTGGATACGAAAAAAGAATAGGTCCGTATCTAGTAGATGGTTATGACACCGATAACCGCACTTGTTTTGAGTACCTAGGGTGTTACTGGCATGGACACAAAGATTGCTTGCACCAGATGCAACAGGAAACCGATGAATCCAGGGCTCGATATGCAAGAACCTTAGACAGAGCAGAGTACATAAGGAACCAAGGTTATGAACTGGTTTCGATATGGGATTGTCAGTTTAAAGATATGTGTAAGTCAGATCCCGTGTTAAGAGAGTTTGTCGAAAACAGACAACTCCCCTTCCTGCGTGGTCATCCCAGCGGAAGCGTGACTCGCGATATGCTCCTTCGAAGCGTCGAGAACGGTGGCTTCTTCGGTATGTTGGAAGTAGACATCGAGGTTCCTGACAACAAATACGAACACTTTGCAGAGATGTCTCCCATATTTGTTACGTGTAAGGTTCCTTTTGAGAAATTTGGGTCTCATATGAAAAGTTTCGTACAAAAATTTGACATCAGTCAAGAGGCGAGAATCCTGTTAGTCGGTGGAATGAAAGCCCGAAAATTGTTATTGGCTTCTCCCTTGTTGCAATGGTATTTGAAACACGGTCTAATCGTAAGTAAAATCTATCAAGCAGTAGAATATCGAGCTGATAAATGTTTCAAACGATTCACTGAAAAGGTGACCGATTGTAGAAGGATGGGAGATACCGATCCCGATTTCGCTATCATGGGAGAGGTGTTCAAATTAATAGGAAATAGCGCTTATGGTTCTATTTTGATGGATAAATCGCGACACACAAACTGTTCTTACACTCACGGGGAGTATAACGCTCTCCTCGCTGTGAATAACCCTCATTTCAAATCCCTATGCGAACTCGATGACGAGGATTTTGAGGTCATATCCAGCAAGTCACGCATGCACATGGATGTTCCTAGTGTTCTGGGAAATTTCGTGTTGCAATACGCCAAACTTCGCATGTTGATATTTTATTACGACATGATAGATCGTTTCGTAGATCGTCGCGATTTTGAGCTCCTTCATACCGATACCGATTCGCTCTACCTAGCAATATCGGCTCCGAAGTTTAAAGACGTGATAAAACCTTGTATGTTAACAGAATACGAAACGATGGTGAACGGGTTTTGTCAGTCCGATACAATAATTGAGGCGGACGACCTGCAGCATTTGCTGTTGTACTGAACATGCTAAACATGATAAAAGAACTCTCGGGCTGTTCAAATTAGAAGCAGAGGGCAACGAAATGATTTCGCTTACTTCCAAAACATACATCCTGCGTAAGGATGATGGTGAGGGAGTAGACGTTAAATTAAGCTCTAAGGGACTGAGTCCGAGAAACATTCAAAACCCTCTGCAGTCTTATCGAGGTGTTCTGCAAGATCAAAAATCTCGAAGCAGCGTGAATGTTGGGTTCAGAGCTAGACAGAATACAATGTATACCTATCAACAGAGGCGTGCTGGACTGTCCTATTTTTATGTTAAGCGCAGGGTTATGTCCGATGGTGTATCGACGCGTCCGTTACGTATGGTTTTAAAACCCGTTTCACGACGATGATTTGTAGCGAGGTGTCAACAACATTGTTTGTGTGTATTGTGTCTACTTCCCCAACGCCGATGTCGGTATCATTCTTCTTCGAATGTTCCCAGTTGTGTAAAATAGAAAGAGACTGTTATTGTGAGTTGATACTTCTTTAATATTTTCCTGTGTATTCTATATTTATATGTGTAACAATTGGTTTGTTTTTGGGATATATATATAAACAGATATAAATGATAACCAATGAGTTGTGTTGTTATTGTTATTTATTTATTACTCAATATACATGATGTATGGTTGTAATAGGTATTATTATTATTGTTACGATAACAACATAATTGTCTCTAGTTGGTTTCTTTTTACACAATCACAGTTACAGCAGGTAAAACAGTTACATCGTAGTTGGCAAAATTATAAGGGTTTTTGGTAAGGTCACCCGCTACTGCTTTTGAAGATACAAATCCTACGACCACTTTGTTTGGTCGGGCTCCCTGAAAGATGTTGTCATAACTCAAAGACACTTGTCCCGCTGGTATGGACATCATCTTGATTTCTGTACGTTTGTAGGGATATTTCGCTGTAGTCGTGGATAGCGCTGTACTGTGACCCCATATCACTCCAGGATTCACCTTAACCTTCATCACTTTCAAAACGATGTCTTCTATCTTTATGGTGTAGCTTCCGTCTGCTTTCTCTGCCATCAGGGCGAACTTGGGATTCGAACGATAGAGTTTGACTTGGACGTCAACTTGATTCAGAATGTAGCGGTTCACGTTAAAGATGTCATGCATTAACGGTCCCGCTAAATCAAAACTTTTACTAGCGGAGGTTAATTTAGATCTTTCGAAAAGTCCCATGTTGCCTCCGTCCGGGTCTGTTGCATCCATCTTACCTTCTGTGTCTTTAGCGTATAGCTGGGTAGTTAGTTTGGATTTGGCATCAATCTCGTTCGTGTTGAGGATGGTTTGGATAATAGCCTTGTACGGGTAATGGTTGTTGGTTGAGGTTATCAACTTTCCTTGAAGTCTCACGTCTACTTGACTGAACATGCTATGCATTAGCAGATTTACTGGACCGCATTTTTCTGTTAACGGTAAATGAGTATCATCCCCCTTTGTAATTCTACACTTCATGTATATCATTGATCTGCGTAAATCTATATATTCCAATCCATCTTGAGTACTGACATGAAATTCGATTGGTGTATCTCCTGAGTAGGAAGATATTGGTCTACAGTCCTGTAAATAAGTCCTTTCGACTCCCGTCTGCGTGGGTGGTAGGCTAAATAGGTCCAGTTCTTGTGGTTGAGTTTCGGTAAAGAATTTGGAATCCGATATTACTGCAGCCATTATCGTTGTTGATGTTGTTAACCAAATATGTCTCTGAAGGATGCTGACTTCCTGTTAAAGATGATCTTGTTTCGTCTTCTGGGAACGGTGTTCCTTTTCTTATTCTTCTTCGTCTTCTTCCTCTTCTTCCCTCTAGACAGTGGTCTTACCTTGCGAGAGGTCGGTTTCCCACTGCCACATTTCTGCTTGCGTCTCTTTCTTTTGACTTGCATTCCTTTCGCTATAGCTATACGCGACACGTTTTCGGGGTTCCTCTCTATCTCAGCTTTGGCTTGATCTAGGGCCTGTTCGGTTGGTGTCACCAGTTTTATATCCTCTTCTTTCGTACGCATTGCGTTGTCTTCCTGGCGGTTCTCTCTGAGAATAGGGTTCAGTATCTGTTGTACGTTTGTCATCGCTGTCACATTTCTCCTGTTTCCCGGAGATGTATCTTTACCTCTGGCTATGTTCGCATAATATTTCTGCCATGTTGTAGGATTAGGGATGTAGAGACTGTTATCGTCGTTTAGGTCTGTGTATTCCATGACGGTAATCTTTTATATCATGAACGGGTATCAACGCAACTGAAGTGTTAAAGACGTAACGTCTGATAGGAAAGTGGCGGGATTTCCGGAGCTATCTGTTATATACACTTCGAACTGTTGAATGGTGTTATTGACGAGTCTTAATCCGATTTCGTATGGATCTGATATCAACACCTTCCACGTTGACTCCGAAGTAGAGAAGAGTCGTCTGAGAAGCGGTTGGCGGTGTCCGCCTACCATAATGGGTTCGCATGCCGAACAATATACATACAACAATTCGTCCGTTACTTTCACATCCTTCTTTGCTTTTCTGGCTCTAGTGATTGGTCCGTTCTTAGGTGGTGGCGACGCCATTGCATAAAATTCTCTGAGCGATACTATCCATTGTCCATTTAACCGAATCGGTTGATCAAGGTAAATGAAAAAATGATGTGGTTTGTTGTCTGGGAAATAGTTCATATTATCCGTACTACTTATAACTATCCATTCCATATCGCTGTAAATCTTTGACCTGTTCGGCGTCAATCCAGGAGTTGAACTTGTTTGGGAAACCCAGCCACTTCACGAAGACTTGTTTGACGTTTCTCTTCTTCTTCCTCTTTTTGAGAGTTCTGTTTCTAATGATTTTCTCTATGCGCCACTCCGCGTTGTTCGGATCTTGGTGGTATTTCTGTAGCTCTTTCTGGTAGAAGGTGCCTTGTATTGGTTCTGATTGTAGGTCTTCCAAACTATATATAGGAATATCGTCTCTGAGTCGTCGTTTTACGATTCGGAATATTTCTCCAGACCATTTCTGTTCGTATTCTTTCTGGAATGTTCTTTTGATTAATGATATACGCACGTAATCACCAACTTTAAACTTATACCTTGTGCTGTTTCTGGTGGATTCATTCTTCCTTGTCAGGATGTTGGATTCTTTATTGGTATTCCATTTAGTGGATGCGTGGGTTTCAAGCCATACCAAAGCTTCGTTCGTAGGGGTAATGTCTGCTGTTGCTCTTCCTTTCAAACCGCGATGGGGACGGTGATTGTAATTGTAAATCAAGTCTTGAATCACGTTTATATATCTATAGGTGTTTTGGTAAGTGAAATACCTGTACATCATCGTTCTCAACGATCGTATAAATCTTTCCGAATAGTTTGCTTTCACATCCGAATTTTGTGTGGTAAAGTGTTTGATGTGATATTTCGCGTATATCTTTTTAACTAGGTTGTTAGCGAATTCTCGTCCTTTATCCGTTCTCAGGTTATAGGGTGTTTTATCCATGGTGGCTATGACCTTCTCCATAGCACTTGCTACGGTTTTGGCTGATTTGTCTTTGATCGTTACACACCATACATATCTGGAAAAACAGTCTATCATAACGAGAATGTATCTCGTTCCATCGTTATATTCAGCGATATTCCCCACGTCGCACAGGTCTGCATCTAGTTGTACTCCTATTCCTCCGACTATTACTCTATTCCTCTTGAATCTTTTGATTTGAGGTTTATGTAACGAGTAGGCTTCCTGTTTCTGTAACCATTTCATCACTCGGTATGGTTTCACATTTGGATGAGTAATTTTCAAAGTTTTGATAAACTTCTGGGCTCCAGCAAATGCTCCACTTTTCCTTGGGTTGTAATAGTTTTCTCGATAAATCTCTTCCGATGACGTCATGTTTAGAAGTGTTTCGCGTTTTCTCTGCGGTTACGAACAGCTTCTATGAGTTGTTTTATCCAGTATTCGGTTTTCAGTCTTGTGTCTCGATAGTCTTGGCATTCGTATTTAAGAAAATATAGCGGGGATATCTTCTGCAGTGTCGGAGTTTGGTGTATATATTTTTTCCATTCGTATGTGACTTCTCCTTCGTCGACGATACGCAATACTTGTTGTTTGATGACATCTTCTTCTTCTTCCTTTAGCATATGTAGGTTGGTTATATTTCGTTTAATTACAAACACATAGGCGTTGAATAGTAGTTCTTCAATGAGTTGATTTATAGAATGGGATTCCACTTCGTCGATTATCTTATCCATGGTTTGGTTTCATTTATCTCTGTTCTAGAATAGATGAAAATACGTGCGCGTCCCCAAGAATCTGGTATGTCGTAACTATTCATATCCTTTTGATTTCTTGCATCGTCTATACACAACGTCTTTGTTTGGAACCATTCTTTGGAGGTTGATATTATCACTTCTTCGCCAAAATGATGTTTCGTGTTTTGGGTGGGAAATGCTAATACCACCCACTTGTATTCTTTTCTAGACATTGTGTTCGTTGACCTGCACCAATCATGGTAATTCAACGTCTTCTTATACTCACGTGTCTCAGTGACGTCATGTCTCCTTGGTTACCGGAATGTGCTTTCGCGGGTAGCCTCGCATGGAGGTATGTTTACATATGGGGAGTTGCTTATGTTGACCTTTGGTGGTGGGTAAGAAGCTCATTTGCATAAGCTCTTTTCGGGGTATGGTAGTTTCAATGTATTCGCAATCTTCAGCCCGACTCACCATACACTACTGTTATGATTGTTCGAATATCAACTTCTGACAGTATAAAGGATGATTTGAACGCACTTGTACATGTACTGAAATAAAAGAATGATAATTCATTTGCAAGTACCGTCTGCAATGATGCATAGAGGGGGCCATGCTGATAAGTTACAGGGAAAGATTACTATGTATCCACAAATATAAACAACAACTTCTCAGAAAATAAAAAAAATATCTGTGCCACCACGTACTCAAATGAAAGTTATTTTAATGTTTTTTCTACTGAGGTATGTTGCGTTAAAAAAATCATAATGCATAACTATATAGCCCTTATCTTAATTCTGTTATCCTTGTTCGAACAACAACTTCTGAAATCATAAAGAAATGTTTGTACCACCGTGCAAGTATAACCAGATACATAATAATCTAGATACATATTTAATGAGGTATTTTAAGTGATTTACAAATACCGTAAAAAAACCTATGTAACTATGTTAATATCAGTTGTGTTATTTTTGTTCGAACAACAACAACATCATAGAGTATCAAAGAATAGTTGTACCACCTTTTACATATATTCAAGTGAAAGATAACCTAACCATTGAGTTGATACAAAGAGGCGGTTATACTATAGTATCATAAAAAAGCAGTACTAGGTACCCACAATTTGGTATGCGGATTATAGTATTATGTCCATAATGTGCAGAGACAACTTGTCACTAGAGTAAATAAAAAAAATGCTCATGACGGTTCAAGCGTTTCTGACATCAGCCCTAGCCAATGAGGCATGTAAAGAAACCACAAGATTATTACGTGAACGATAAAGCACACTACCATTACTTAAATTGATACCAAAGTTATAGAAAAACAGTAGTTTTCTCAGCTGTAACACAATATCTTAACTTTCGGATTGTTTTTATCATTTCATAAATCCATGGTCATTTTAAGTCATTTTTATGTTGTCGAGGACGATGATAACCGACAATATAGTTTTACTCGTGTACATTCAAACGCCCCCTAGTACATGCACTACTGTAATTGTTGAATCGTGTTCCCTTAGAAATACAGGAAGAACCAAAATGACTTAAACTGTATTCATAAACGAAGAGAACTTCAAAACCGTTTAATTGTTCTGAATATTGATACAAAGCGAATATTTTAGTTATTGCTGTCACATTGGTAATTTGTTAAAATCACCTTGCTATATATGGAAATGAAAGGCTTTAAATCAAGCAACACAGATTCTGGAAACATGCAATGAAATACGACAAATATATTTTACAAAGTGATTAATTTTTAACACATACAGTTTAGCGATTACAGCCCTTTTGCATCAAATGGCTACAAATGCGATTGTCAGTTCATAATTCTGTAACGACGCATGCGCCAGTGTTAGGAGAAATTGATATCGGAGCGCATGCTCTGTAGAGGTGACAAATTAATTCATGTTTCCGGAAAGCCTTGATATTGTTTTACATGGACATTGGAGTGAAGCATAGTAATACACAGATTATGGACTCTTAGGGAAATAATAAGTATTGTCAAAAAGTGTATTTGATAGTACCATTTTGTTCTTGGCATGTGAAAAAAACGTGTAAATTTTAAGGTGTCGGGCAGTTTGCCTTATGTATCAAATAATGAAATAACTCCAGAAAAGAATGATAATAGTAAACCACATTATAGTTCATATTACTATTACCGAATCATTATCCAGTTTATAACATTGTTTGTACTTTGATAAACTACAGGCCTAGCTATAGCTAATGAGAATTGTAAAAAGATTAAGTACATGGATATGTGTTCATATCTACCTAAAATGATGAACCATATATCCCGGATTTCATAACGTTATGTGGATAACGGCATGGTGATATAAAGTTAGTCATCTTAAACGGGAAATAAGTACTGTTAAAAAGTGTAGTCTATGGTACCATTTGTTCGTGAAACATGGCATTATTACGTGTCAGTATTCAGATTTCATTCGTCCACACCCATAAACATACACTATCATTTTATGCATGCTGATGGGAAGTTTGTACAGTAGTCTTTAGATCGAACTCAAATATCAGCTGTCATCTCTTCTCAATATCACGTGGTATCATTTGTTACAAGAGATACAACATTGGAGGACCTGATTATTTACAATGTTTGCAGGTAATTTTCAAACATTCTGGTAGACCATTGATTGCCCTGAAAATAAAAATAAAAACATTTCATTTTTGTTTAATATCTCCATCAAAACATTATTTAAACACATATCCTTAAAATGACTTGGAAATTACATATGCCTATCAAATAATCTCGTTTAATAATGTGAATTTTTTCAGGTCAATACCTCCACACTCTCTATATCTACCTGATGGGACTTGCAATTGTTCATATTCATTCAGAGTTGATTCTGTCAGTGTCAAATCTGCATAGGCTTTTTGATCTCCTGAAAAGTATTGGACAATTTCAAAAAGTTAGTTCAATTCGTGAAATTGCAACGTGAGGACAGCTATGTGGATCGTTTGACACTCTATAGTCTCCCCAAAAAGTTAGGAACTGACAAAAAGTGTAGTTTAGAATTCAAATTACAGATCAAAGTTAACAACTGTGTACATGTGCCGCTACATCAGAAGATACTTGTCCCAGAAGGGACATATTGTTCATCATAAATTGATGTTCGGTGATATCAAGTTATATCTCCTAGGTGTAATAATTTTCGCCAGTGTATTTGCACAATGCCCTTCAATCGTCATCACGACTGTTGTACATCATCAAGTAATGTCATCAGCAAGTGATCATACTCATGTTTTTAATATAAAATATATCAACATTCAAGCGTCGGACATTTTATGTTTCATTAAATGGTGTCGATAATTGTTTATAAATTACACTTATGAGACATTCTCTGTTTCTATTTCATATGTGTCAATGGACCTTAATTTGAAATGGATGGGAATGAAATGTTAGAAAAAACGAATGCAACGAACCTGTGGCACTGTTCTGTTGTAAAGGTCTGTAATATATAAACAACCAAGAAAAGAAATGTTAGTCAGCAAAGAAAGAATATATTGAATTTAAACTACCATTCAGCAAGATAATGTTGAAAATACATATAGTCCTTATTATTGTTGTATGTTTAGCTGTTTAACAAAAGACTTTTTTAAAAACAAATTACTCTCACAGAAACAAATAAAGTCATACTAACAATTCATTCCTGCCGATGTTTGAACCTGAAATAAGAAAAGACAATGAAAACATTATCATATTAGTACATTAAATAACGACATACATATATCAAATTCATTATAACAATTTCAAAAAACGTATGACAACTTTAAAAATACCTCTCCAGCAGAGTTTTAGAAATTATGTCATGACCGAATATAATCTCCTGTTGTTTATACATAAGCTTTTTGTTGAAAACGCTATTTTCAGGTTATCTCCTTACGTTTTATGTTCTTTGATTCACGTCGTTGCGATAACCACCACAGGCTGAGTATCACAATGATTACAGGTATCATCACAGAGATTCCAATCCCTGCACCAAGACCGAGTCTGTCAGGGGTCTCGTGACAGCTGCAAGGTGCTGTAAATATATTGACTCTTACTGTCATTCTAAGTATCAAAATTATTACTGGTATCAAGAAAAGTATTCTTATCGCAACACCTAACCGAGTTTGTTAGGTCTACGACACCTCTTCTTCCGCTATGTAGAAAAATAGTAAATAATTAAAGCATTAATCTTAATTAAAGATAAATTAATATCAATTAATTGAGGTTTTTGTTGAATGTAGAATGGTCATGTCATTTTGAAATAAACAGCCAACATTCTATACAGCCAAATGAACTTATATTATAATGAGCATTATATTCAACAATAACTTCCCTGCATGTAGTATCATAGCATCATTTTTGCAAGGATGATGTATCGGTTTGAACAAAAGTACCCAGCTTCCTCTTTGAAGCCTTATCTGACGTGATGGACTATGAATATAAACAAAAACCCAACACAATTAAATCTTACAGAGTTGGGACACTGTGAAAGTCATTTGAAATCTTCCTATACTGTTTTCGACTATAACAGTATAGGTCCCATAGTCTCTTGAGCTCTCCACTTGTATCTGTAGCACTGCAGCTTGATTGGACGACACAATAGAATGTTCAGTTGAGTTTGGGATCGGCAGAAGCTGCTCGTTTTTCTTCACATACCAGTCAAAGCCAGGTGATGGATTTGCTATGACATACATGGCTAGATACACAACGTCTCCCAGTTCGCACTTGACATCTTGAATGAAAGCCCGTCTGTAATCTTGTCTTGGACTACCTGGAATGTAACTTCAATGGGTTCACGACACCTTCATGTATTAATTAGATTTTCATCTATTGAAAATGAATCAAAAGACAAAGATCATCTACTGAATTACAAAAGCAAACCCAGCTATATGTATCCCTACAAAAATACAAATACAATCACAGGTAAGAGTAAACAGAAGTCTTCAAGATATCTATCCCCGCCTTTTAAGGTTTGTTATTATATCAAAACGTGATGATGTGATATATTGACCTTTGCTTCAAAATTAAGATTTTTCATTTAGTATAGTGTTTTTCTGTTTCTATTGTTGACTGGATGATTCATTTATCTTAGCAGCCGACATACAAGAAATCACAGTTACTTTTTATAATGCTTTTGAAATTATCTATCTAACAAACTGATTCGTACAGAGCACATTTAGTTCTCTCAATACACTGGTGGATATATCTCCAATCTGAGTGTTGCGAGCTGTGCAGAGAGAGGACCCGTTGTGGAGACACTGGACTCTGTCAATGGTCAACTGGAGTCTGTTGGTGTCTCTCGTAGCTAGAACTGTGTTGTTATCCACATTCCTGATCCCCAAGTCTGCTGTAGGGTTGCTCTCCACGTTACAAGTCAGAATGACTGTCTCGTTCTCCATCACTTCAGTCTTGCTCAATAGTAGCTCGGGTCTGTCCAGATCTATAGAAAAGAACAAGATACAGAATTGACATATTTACTTTGAATTTCCCTACATATCAGTGTCTTTGCAAAAAGAGTTATTGTGTTAGCTTTTGTAACCATCATGTCACTTTATTTGAGTTTATAATTGTGAAACAAAGATAACTTAAACATTATCTTAATCATAGTTCTTGAATATATAGTTAGGGTTATTGTGTCCTGCCAGACATATATAAAGGTATCAAAGTGATAAGGCACGTTATGTTTATTTGCACTGCGAAATTATCTAAAATGAATGTTAAAGTTGAGACTTGAATTGGTACTATTTTAAAAAACATAACCCCTCTTGAATGTGACAATAGTAAAATAGGTACTAAAGTACGCTTTGAAAAAACCCAAACAACTCAAAATAAACTGAAACAAATCAAATAAAGTCATTTATAGTATCAAACACGAGTACAAAAGAAAAGAACAAGTATTGATAATATTTTTGACACATTTGAGGCAATTAGTCCGAGTGAGTTTGTATATTGAGTCTGAAAGTTTGCCAAAAAACACATACACACTAGAATTTGACTTGTTCTGAATTAAGAAGTCTCACTGCAAAATATGAAAGGTAAGCAGAGTGTTTTTGGATGAAAAGGTCCAATTCAAGCAATCCTTAATAAAAAATTGATCAGTCACATATTCAGAAAAAAGACACACATAGTGTCATTAATAATTTGACATTGGAAGAAGATGTGGATTGCATAACATCTGCTGTCTGTATCTTTTTCTTCCCTTCCTCGTCAAGGAAACCAAGTTAAGTCATTCATGTTCATGTAGTACAAAATAAACTCCGGGCCCAGTTACATTGATCCTTCTTATAAAGAAAAACAATTCATGAATGTATGCATCATTTGCATGAAAAAACAAAATTCTCAGACTGTACGCTGACTGAAACCTTAGCATTGCTTGACCCCAGTGTTGCTATCTGCAAAGTGCACTGTCCTGTCTAAAGAAACTAACTAAACATGAATATATCAATACTCACACTGTATATCCACACTGACTGTCTCTGAGTCAGATCCCACAGTGTTGCTAGCTGTACAGGTGTACTGTCCTCTCCTGTCTCTCCCAATGTTGTTTAGATTCAGAGCAGCTCCAGAACTGAGTGTGGATCCTCCATAGGTCCAAGTGTAGCTGGTTGTTGGAGGGTTGCCTGGTGTAGAGTAACTGCTACAGTCTACCTGGAGACGGGAGAACTCTGTAACAGTCCTGAGGGAGGGAAAGGTGGACTCGATGTTGGGGGCATCTGGAATATATTTTACTCCTCAATTAACCTTAACTACTAAGTCAAAAACAACGTTCGAATTAGTCCATTTTAAAGTTGCAATGATATTCATTTTTGTGCATTTTGACTTAAACATATTGCAATGCTTGGATGAACTAGATATTCATTATTAATGATAAAGCTAAATCAAAACAAAATCTGTCCAAAAGGGAATCAAATACTTTGCATAGTGTCTTCAAGAACTCCTTTGTGTAAGGGATTTCCCATGCGTGAGCTTAAGGCATTCTATGTAGAATGTAAATCCCTTGTTTTGTTATAATTTGCATATTGGAAATTGTCAATGATGTATGCGATCAATACTTCCCCAAATTTCGAAGTTTGAATTTATGAAAAATGAAAATTCACAAGGTGTTTGTTTACTGGCGTATAAACGGCTTGAAAGTTCAATTCAAATTCTATTATAAATGTTGTCAACATACTCGGGCGTGCATACAAGTTTAAATTGAACTTTTGTGATCAAATACATTATTTTCTTAAATACTGTTACAATTTACATCAAATCATGCTAACTGTCTTTTAGTTGAAATAAGAAACTAACTCTACATGTATCTGTATATACATCAATACTCACACTGTACATCAACATTGACTGTCTCTGAGTCAGATCCCACAGTGTTGCTAGCTGTACAGGTGTACTATCCTGTCTGAAGAAACTAAATTTACATGTATCTATATATACATCAATACTCACACTGTACATCCACATTGACTGTCTCTGAGTCAGATCCCACAGTGTTGCTAGCTGTACAGGTGTACTGTCCTGTCTGAAGGAACTAACTCTACATGTATCTGTATATACATCAATACTCACACTGTACATCCACACTGACTGTCTCTGAGTAAAATCCCACAGTGTTGCTAGCTGTACAGGTGTACTGTCCTGTCTGAAGAAACTAACTCTACATGTATCTGTATATACATCAATACTCACACTGTACATCCACACTGACTGTCTCTGAGTCAGATCCCACAGTGTTGCTAGCTGTACAGGTGTACTGTCCTCTCCTATTTCTGTCAATGTTGTTTATATCCAGAGTAGCTCTAGAAGAGATGGTTGATCCTCCATAGGTCCAAGTGTAGCTGGTTGTTGGAGGGTTGCCTGGTGTAGTGTTAATGCTGCAGTTTATCTGCAGATGGGAGAACTCTCTAACAGTCCTGCTTGACGGGAAGGTGGACTCGATCTTTGGAGAGTCTTGAACAATTGAACAATTTCATGTTATATTCCATAACTAACGATTGGTAATTGTAAGCTAGAAAAGAGACTTTGTTTAATAATTAGATACATTAAAAAATACAATGACATTTGTTCATTAGACAGACATAATTCGATACAATAAAACGAGATAGTTCAAACCTTCTCCTTTTAATCTTTATTGCTTTTAGTCATATGTTATGTCAATTTCTTAGGAGTTGTAAGTTAAGTTACCTTTAAAGAGGCGTATGTTTGTCGGGAGGTGTAGCTAAAGAAGCATATACTAAAAATACTTAATAATCGTGAGTTCTGACAGATCATTATTTCTATGCTTTTCAATCTGAGGTGGTTTTTTTTTTAAATTCTAAGGATGAACATCATCTAACAATTAGAAGTGATGTATCAGTGTAAATATATGTGTGTAGTATATCTAAGATATTAGCTGATCTGATGAAGATACTCGATACTAGAAATATATTGTGTTTTACCATGGAATTAATAACAGACTCTCAAAAGATTAAGATATAAGGATGTACATTTTGTCGCTGGTTTAGTTTTAATATAATATTACAGTATTTTCAGGAACATGTCGTTTTTTTATTTCATTTTCAAAATAGAAAGCAATGTTTGGAAACAAATACACTCATGATAAATACTTACTTAATTTTCTGTTAAAAAAACCTTTATAAGGGAATCTTCACTTATGAATACTCACAGTAAACAGTAGCTGTTGCTATACCCATAAAAATCTCGTCTATCGTCAAAATTCTGCACATGTATTGCCCAGCTATACTGGGAGTGACACTTGAGGCAGGAAGCTGGATTGTAAGGATGAAGTAAAGTCTCCCTGGAATACACCTGATTCCCATCCAGTGCCAGTCTGGAATCTTGCAGTCTGATCAGTGACAGATCCAAATACTATTACAACTTCTCCATGTGTCCAATCAAAGGTAATGATCTGATCAGAACCATCATTAGTGTAGTTACATCCCAGAGTGAGAGGTTGTTGTTTTACTATTCCTGTACCATCATAGGCAGTCAGACTCACTGTTGTGCTGGTAGCTATAATACAGATACAGGAGACAAAATATTATCTTTTGACACACCTGCATGAGGGGTTGTTATTCAACCATTCCTGTACAATCACAGTCACTGTTGAATTATAGTAAGGGGATATATAATATTCTACCTTTTGGTCTTTTTTTACCGTCATTTGACCTTTAATATGTGTTTCCAACTGACGTTTTGTGAACTTTGATGCACAGGTTGCTTGTCTCAGTATAACATATATATGTCTAACTTTGTCCTGTTGTCCTTTATGAACTAAACTTATTCAAACCGCATATTCATACTAACACCGATTTCTACCAGTAGACACAATTTAACGCCAATCAACGTTGAGAGTGATACATAGCTTATTATAAATTATATATAGGAAAAATTAATATTATCATGCGGTTGTTATTATGAAATAAAGTTATGCTACGACAGTTATGCTTATAGTTATGTGGCCATTCATTACAGTTACCTTACTATTCAATTACTTTAGCTTTGTACTTACTATTCCAATCAAAGAGCTATGATATTGATATTTGAGTAGTTTTAATATAAATTAAATTGAAGCATTGTATAATTCATTCATTCATTCATAAATACCGTTTTGGTGTAATAGAAAAATCATTGCATTCGTTTATCTTTAAAAAAATTATAAATTCAAATTAAATAAAATGGTAAAGCAATAAAGCGATACTTACGCTTTACAGCACTTGCCCAAAGCAGAATATAGTATATGACAGTCTTTCTTGGTTCTGAATTACCCATTTATCCTTTCTATAATCAAACTTATTCCCAATTATAAAGTAAAAGCAAGGAAGTATTTTGAAATGAAAAGAATTGGAGTTGCCTCCCTTCAGCCACTCTACGCCAGGATATATAAATAGAATAAGATTGTGGGTATCACCCATGAGTTGTAATGTAAAGGATCATGGAAGGTTTGCAACACGAACAGCCTGAGCAGAACGCCAGCATAGATATGTATATAAGCGCTCGAAAGATTGTGGATATTCCTAAGAGTTGTAATGTCAAGGGTCATGAAAGGTATACAGCACAATCGGCCTAGTGTTAAAACTGCATAGTGCAGTGCTTACAAAAGTGGTTTGGTTAACCCTTTATGACTAACTACTTTACAGGGTTGTCGATATTCCGTTGAGAATATGTCCTCGTATGCATAGGGCAGTGGAAATTTGGTTACTTATTCGTATCTAATAATCGATATTAATATTTTCCATTTACTTATTCGAAAAAGGCTTATGATGGTTCAAACCAATAAACAAAGTATTTACTACGTTGTATGTATACTTAAATGAAATATTGTTCAATTGCCTGTGTAATTAAGTATCGTACAAAGCGGCGGTGATGCTGTAAAAAAAGAGTAAATAGGTACCTACTTTTATAAAAAAAAAAAACTGTAAGAGTACCAAACGATATTTGACCCAAACTTCTGAAGAGATAACATCTCATTACACATCAACTGAGATGTATAATATGTTAACACAGTCAAACTTATTAAAGCTATTTTGCCATTATAATATGTTAATTATTGATAGCATAGGAATTGTGATAAACGTCACGTTTTTTTCCCCAGATCCATCCTACTTCACAGACCTTGACACGTTGAGTATTTCATTATATATGATCACATAAGGATTACAAAGATTAATATTCTGTATCACTTTTGTTTATAGGTGTCTGTTATGACGGGGGTATATACCAGAAACCGCGGGCAGAACTTGGTCGAAACAGACTAAATGTCATGGATAAAATAAAAAAATAAAAAAAAGGATAAAGGATTAACTACCGAACCTCACACTTATTTGTGTACGTTTTGCATTCAGGTTATGAGTACCAGTCTAAGCAAATATGTTTTTCGATCTGCACCATCATATCATGAGCATTTATTTAAAGAGACACTCATATAATTTCTAGAGTCACATATGCCTTACTGATGTATGCCAACCTTACTGATGAGCCATATGTTACATGTCAATATCCACTGGAGGTATTGTAAAAAGTATATTACATCTGTCCCGTATAAAGCCTTAGTTGGGTGCTACACAATGGTATCGGTAAAGAAAATCATGTTATAAAAATCAACGCAAGAAGTGGTTATATCAGTAATACAAAAGTGTCAAAATAACAGTTCCCTTCAATCGCACTAAAGGGAATTAGTTATATCTATTCTCGTACGTCGAGGAACACGTTTTCAGAGAAAACCATTGAGCCCGTGGACAAGGATTTCCGGTCAGGATAGGTTGGACCAGTTTTTAAATATAAAATAGGACTGAAACATCTTTGATCTCCTATGGGGCTCAGAGGTAAACACATGAGCTTATAAAGGCTGTAGAAGTGGCCCTCAGTTTGTCTCCATCGTTTTGGAGACGCTTCAATGATTTTCCAAACATACTTGTGTCAATCCTATAGTGATTTTTCGCCGTAGTGATCAAATTCTTTTTTGATAATCCCATCAGTTGTAATTTGAAAGGAGAGAAGTAAACCACCACCTAGCATTCTAAGTCTGATATATTGATAGCATATATTGGATATAATTTGAGAGCGGGTTTATGCTAGCTATGGCGTCTGCTTCAGTTTGAAACAATACTGAGTATAGAATATTCGATAAAAGGTTTTTGCAACATTGTTCTATAATATTTGAACATATTTTAAGCAAAATGTGTAAATGTGACGTTTGCAATTTCAAATTACGGTTTGGCTTATAGTTATTGACAAAGCTACCAAAAAACATTCCCAATTGTGCAATGTCATATATAAGTAACGTGTTTTCATCACCGTATTGATATACAATTTAAATAAAGACGACAGGGAATTTTCACCCATGCAATGATAGACAGTATTGCTGTCGCACCAAGGTACGGTCCTTACTTCTCTTTCGAGAAACCGAAATTTCGTTATTGAAACTCCTGTTCCTGTGTTACAGAGAACGCATCTCTAAGTTACAACTTATTTCCGTTCCGCCACTCACGCAAAGCACCTGTCGCATGAAAATCCCTTGGCGGTTGTCATGGCGAGACATGGCATGGCGTAACGTGGCCCGTTTGTTGTTTTTTAAACTTGTACCATGTAGGCTTTTTCAACCACCGATTAAAGAGAATTGAACCATTGTTTTCAGATACCATTTGGAGTCTCAGGTACCAGGCTTTCAACCCTATCATCATGTTCTTCTCTAGAAGGAAAAAGGGTACAATACTATAACTCTACTAGATCAACAGTAAGATATTGTCCATCACCATCATAAAATCGTGTACCATGTAAGTATGATTACAAATTACCAAACAGATAAAAGTTGCTTAGGGCAAGATAATGGCCTAGATTTTCGAAAGTCTCTTAGAGAGAAGATAGTAAGAGAATATTATAGAATTGTATTTATGGCTAGCTCAGTATTAAGAGAGCTTCGAAAATCTAGCCTCTTGACTGTATGGGGGTGGTTAAGTTGTTTTAAGGCGCATTGTTGAAGTAAAGCCTGTGCAATCGTCTTTTACGACTCTTGTGCAAAAGAGCGTTGTCATGAAGAGGCATAGCTCCAGAAGTTAACACTTGTGCTTTTTTTTATCGCTGTTCTCTTTTGCTTCAACTAGTCAGCATTATAGACTCGTATTATTGTACTTTTTGTTTATAAGTCTCATGTCTCTTAACTTCAAGAAAGTGGTTGCCATGATCTTGCCAGCAGAAGGCCGAGTTCTGATTTTCTTTTGGGCAGAGGAGTGTTTAAACTTCGAATTGCATGGATTCTTGCTTGGTGTCGGTATCCCAGTGTTGAATCCATGTTTCCCTCCCTATAACCAGATGGGTTGAAAGTTATCTGGTTCAGCATTGTCAAAGAGCTCACGACTGGAGTAAACTCCATGGTGTCTTTCTTTTGCATTTAAGTTTCGGGGCACCTATCTTGCAGATACCTACGACATATCCAAGTGCTTATTGGTTGTAGTACAAACACTTCCAAGAGAATGCCTGGAAAATATATTAGCTTTTACTTTGGTTAGGACAAGAATAAACTATTCGAAGTTCGTACTTACACTTGACCTGTTCCTTGTGAATTAAAGAGACACATTTGTCAATAAAGCTCGGAATTTGTCACATCAACCCAACCTGGACAGATAAACCATAAATAACTTTTCTTATCTTATGTCCTGACAAAAGTGCCTAATCAGGATATTGTGAGGGCGTACGACTCGACTTGACGATACTACGTTACATTGAAACAATATGTCGTATAAACGTTGAGAAATTACGTTATGTCTATCATTCTTAGAACGTCTCAGATACATCAGAAAATTATGTTACCATAATACGACCTTCAAGTCTAATGAACACTGTGTGTTAGATATGATTTTAAAATGGCACGAACTAATGTTTATTTGGAACAATCTTAAAAAGGAAATTTTCAAAACATTTTTACTGCCACTTTGAGGTGTTTCTTTTGCATTTAAGTTTCGTTGGTCATGTGATTAATCTTAAGGAATTCAGCTATTTCTCTGTCGGTTGTCCTTGATTATATATCAATGTCCTTTAGGAGCCTAGATTGTGAGATTGTGTTTTTGTTTGTTTGGTTGTTTGTCAATTCTTATTGATGTCAAGTTGGCTACAGTTCAAAGATTAGAAACTCGTACCAACATCAGTTACCTCCCTTGCCTATTGTATAATGCGGTTTCCTCGGGTATGAAGTTACTATTTGAGATATCTTTCAATTCATGATTTCACGCCTCGACAACTTGACCAACCAGGAAGTAGATTAAAAATCTACCTGTCTATATAAAAACGGCGATCAAACAAAAGGGCACACACTCAGGTGGGTTAGAAGTTACAGCTAATTGCTGGAATCTGATTTCATCATTTAAAGAGCCACTCCGTTAGTTGTTGAAGTCAGATACGCCAAACTTGATTAATGGTGTCATTAGATCGTAAAGTATCGACAAAAAGCTTATTGGTTTTTTTACAGTGACAATATCAAGGTAGAACGTCGCAGTTATGATCGAAAGCCGGACAGTGGCGCGCGTCAAATAGTCAAACGTAATTTTTGAGACTTATCTAAAACAGCTAGGAAGGCAGTTAGGCATTGATAGAGTTTGTTAGGTTATATAACTAGTATCCATGTATATTTGACGTGGTATCTACACATCTGTGCATTTATGAGGCTGTTTTTAGATTTTCATGAAAAACCATTATTTGACATATATATGTCTTTTGGACATGAAAAGTTAAGATGTTTTGATTTTATATCAACACATGTGACCTTTAGGTTCGTATCGCAGGTAAATAATATATCATGAAAATCACGGAGTGATCACGCATATTTGGTTCGTTTGACATGTGTCAATGTAAAACCAATTCAGCTTTGAAATGAACAACAGACTTATGATAACAGCTTGCATTTCTGAACATCATGCAATACCATTTACGAAATGAAACCTTCCCCGGAAAAAAATCGCAACCAATGAGGAAATGTTGAGAGTGTAAATTTATTCATTTGTTTAATACACACACTTGGATTTGTTTAGAAGGTATACTTTTTAATGGGTTTATTCTTATACGAATCAATCCTCGGTAATTATTTTGTTAAAAATATATTATTTTTAATTTTTTTATTTGAATTAAATATAGGAAAATATCCCTTGTCAAAAACAATAAATATAAGCAACAATTGTATATAAATTATCAATTCAATTGAAATTCAATAAAGGATTAAATGTTTTGATATAGACTATCACAAATAATAAAACAAATGAGTCACAAAAGGCTGACTAAAAAGAATATATAAATCATATATTTATTTAGTAAAAATAGTCTATAGTAGTATAGTAAGCATTGATAAAAAAATACAACAGCAACAACAACATTTTCTCGTACTTTTTTCGATTTACTCTTCAGGGAGAAGGACTGCATTATTGATGACGTATGACAATGATGAACGTATACAAGAGCTTTTGTAAAGATAACACTCTACTTTATTAATGATGGACAGTGTTTTTAATGAATAATTCTTCCTTTACTTTGCGCATCATTGGATCATCCGTTGAAAGTTGATAAAAGAGAAACTTGTGAATATGATTGTCTTTCCTTTGCGCTTGAGTCCATGTGCTTGAGTCCATGTGTTCGCTGAGGGGTATAGAGCCAGTGTTTCAGTCCTTAATGTGTTGTTACACTCAGATATTCCTTTTGGAAAATATATTTATCGTGGCATCATGTGACCATGTGTTTAATTTATAACATTTCGGGCACTACAATTCATGTTAGTATGACCTTTGAACTGTGCAAGTTTTTTGCATTTAATTGATTTCTCCTCTATTTAATGGTCAAAAGTTCCTCATTTTCCTCTTTTACATTTGCGGAACCGATGCTTTCAGAATGTGGATTGGTGTCCAAAGGAGCCCTAGAAAGCATTCACCTTATCTCAAGTCATTATTCATTCTTAGCTTTGATCTCGTGTAAGCTATTTCTAAAAAGCGGGTGCAAAATAGTTTTGATAAAAAAAGAGTGATGAATTTTGTTTTAAAAATATCCGAAATTGGATGTACCAATGAAACGATTTTCAAGCATTCTGGTAGACCTTGGACTGTCCTGGAAAAAATAACATTTAAAATATATTCTTCTTTAAAAATAAACATAGTTCTCTTCATCAAAACATGTTATCAACACACATTCTTAAAATGGTATGAAAATACAAATTCGTATCACTTCTAGCAATTAATTAACTCAAAACTATATATATTTACCTGGTGGGACTTGTAGTTGTTCATATTCATTCACCGTTGATTCTGTCGTCGTCAAATCTGAGTAGTTTTGCTGATCACCTGAAAAGGGTTAGACAATTGACACCTGATTTCATAGCATGGTCAAACTGTAGACTTAGTGATGACATCACAATGGAACGTTTGTTATTCTATAATTCAAAGTAAAGACGTTCATAATAATTAACAAATTATTATATGAATGGATTATTTCCGTCTTTCTGATTGGCCTACTTGGTCACATGGCAGCATTGACAACAAGTGATGTTAACCTGTGTGAATCGCGAGAGCTTGATATGATAATTTAAAACTTCTGGTGGATAAAAATAGCTTTCAGAAACCCTGGTCTTGAAATCCGTACTTTGCGTGTAATACCTTAAATCAAGCGATAGGCATCGCTTTGTTATGTTTTGTCTTAGTGACTATGCAGAATTAGAAATTACATATAAAGTGAAATTGTTTACTGTGGTATTTTGAAACTTTATTTTTATTGCCTGTTCAAAGCTCTTTAAGTGATAAAGACAATAATCTGATGAATAATTTGATAATGTAATGAAAATGTACAGCTCATAAAAACATTACATTCCTTGAAATTAAAATTTCTTTTGTCAAGTTTAATGCTTCACTGACAAAATTATTAACAAGTCATAAATGTCTTAACTATTTCTGTCTGTGATATTTTAAAATTGTTGAAATATTATTCAGTGTTCGAATTAAAAATTCATAAAATATCAAATGTTTGAATGTTAAGCTCATCTTGTTTTATTTATATATCATGATAAAAAGTTTTAACTCATATCCATCATGTTTCACAGGAGAATGGTAATTTAAGACCTATTCCATACAATAAAACAATCATAAACTTCAGACGAGGTTGATCCAATGATTATTCGACCTTTTACATGGAATATTCACTGAGGCGAAAAAACCCCGATAAAACCAGTCTCACCTAGGTGAAATAATTTGTACAGTAGATATTGCCCTATCATCATCTTCAACTATTGTTTTACATCATCATATCCATATAGACGTCACAAAACTATGACATATCGTTGGGGAATCCTGTTTTCAGAGATGAACTTTTTTAATTAAAATGTTATAAAAAAAGAACGCGGTTGAAAAATAGAATCACATTATTGTGTATTCTGATATCACTTTAATCAAAACTTTGATAAAAATAAGACTATCATCGACAATCCTCGGAAATTTTAAACTTTTATCACCTAGTGTTAAAATATTTGATAAAAGACACTTGTGAGATTCTTTACATCTTATCCATATATGTCAGACAATGTAGGATATGAAGGCTTAATAGATGATATTGATAGTGTGTTTAAATTTCTTTTTTCATCTATTATAATTATAACTAACTAGCTCATGATAATCAAACAGAAAATTTCGTAAATCTTGCTAACTATCAACGTGTTATTCAGGGGAAAACAAGAAGTGTGAATTGGCCTATAACATACACACTGACATGATTATTTGTTGTTAATGCTTTTTAGTATAATTGAAAAAATATCACAATATCAACATCTTTTGTTCAATCACTTGTTTGAGAACTGATAAAGTAAATGTAACGAACCTGTGGCACTGTTCTGTTGTAAAGGTCTTGAAAATATAAAAAGACAAAAACAGAAATGTTAAGTTTAAACATTAATGGAAAAACAAGTTGAATTTAAATTAACAGTCAAGAGCATAAATGATGAAATAACAGCTATCAGTGTTGTACATTAAGCTGTTATTTACAAACTGATTTTTTTAAAACAACTTAGACAAACCGATATAATACTTACAGTTCATTCCTGTCGATGTTAGCACCTTGAATGTGAGGAGAAAGCAAAAACGATTTTATATAAAAAATTATTATTTAATTCAAAAATTAAAATAACATACTAAGAGAATAACCAACGAGGTACGAGTGATTACGGGAAATATCCATTAGTTGAAATAATGTTCCCAGTCGCGAGCCTTGGCGAGCAACTGAACATTATTTTTACGAGTGGATATTTCACGTAATCACTCGTACGAGTTGGTTATTCTATATATTACCCATATGCAATTAAAATAACCAATTACGACTGAAAATCCTTGTCATTAAGAGACGGCAATACTACGGTAGTATTCTGATCGGTATTCATACGCGTGTAAAAACCAAACATCTCAGGAAGTAAATTAGTCAACAACCCTACGCAATGTACTTCTGTTAAAAAAGGCTATGAAAGTGACGACAATTTGATCCCCAAATAAAACATAACATGATTTTCATATTTGAGACACATTAAGATCATAACAAAAATACTCTTAGAAGCTATCACATGAAGATGCTTATGTGTACCGTCGTCACTATCTAACTAACTATTTACTAACGGGCGAAGTGCTGAACGCACAGTGTTGAAACGAAAATTGGAAAAACCTGTAAATTTTTTAACATTTCAACAGATAAAAGTGGCAATATCTTGAAGAGAGATATATAAAATAAAAGCATCGAAACGGGTTTGTATGTCAATATTGTCAACTAATCTGAAGTTTGAACAACGTTTCTTCTCTTGGATGTTGCTTTCAATCACGTCTTTTTGCCAGTATCAAGAATGATAACTCTTATCGGATAACTTATGGTGTAGTCGATGAACTTTTGTTAAACTAATAAAAACTAATAACACTACTACACCAATGAAACGTTTGCCCATGAAACTTGAAATTAGTACCATAAACCAATCGTATTTCATTCTCAGGGTAACCGACCAATCAACGTCGAGAATCACTGAACAGCAAATGTGCGGATAAGAAAAAAATATCCACCTGTGTCTCCTCGCCCATATGGGTAATATTGATTAATATATATCAACCACTCAAATACCCCTCCATTCTCCAGGAGATTTTGAGATATTATTTCATGATGCAATATATAACATCCTTTCGTTTATACGTTAACTTTGTGTTAGATGCTAGAACAAGGTTTTCAGATACAATTTGAAAGTAAATATGTGGTTTCTTTTCTATTTACGTTTTTGATTCTTTGATTCACGTCGATTGCATAAACACCACAGGCTGAGTATCACAATGATTACGGGTATCATGACAGAGATACCTATCCCTGCACCAACACCGAGTCTGTCAGGGGTCTGCTGACTGCTGTCAGGTGCTGTAAGTAGAATTACATTCCATTTCCAATTATATCAATCATTACTGGTAACATAAATTAATTCCTATCACAACACCAAACCCAGACTTTTAGGTTTATGACAGCTAACATATACTCTAAGCAGATACTTAGAGAATAATCAACGAGGTACGAGTGATTATGGGAAATATGCAAGAGTTGAAATAATGTTCAGTCGCGAGCCTTGGCGAGCTACTGAACATTATTTCTACGAGTGCATATTTCCCGTAACCACTCGTACCGAGTTGGTTATTCTTTATATACCCATATGTAATAAAATAACCAATTGCAAATAAAAAACTTTGTTATTTAGAGATAGTAATACTATTGAATATTTTAATGTTTTTTACAAAAAACTACGACGCCCTTTTAATTGGAAAAAAGACCAATCTTGTAAATTACAATGACACTGAAACACTTAAATGAATTGACAAATAATTTAAACATGTAATAGATGTAAGTACAGATGGGTAATGTATGATTGTCTTAACTGACATTCTAATATGAATAATTTTGAATAATAGACAACACGAAAATGGTTTATCTGCGAGTTTAAAAAACAGTACTCAATTGTGTTAAAATAAACTACTCCAAAAAAACTCATCAATAAGCTTTTATTTGAAATAAACAGCCAACAATTAAAACAGTCAAATAAACTATGCGAGATATACAACGCTTACTTCCAGAAGAAAGAATTTCTCAATTTATGCATAAAAACAAGGACGATGTATCTATTTTAAAATCTATTTTAAACATCGGGTCTAGCTTACTTTTTTAAACCCCCACTGACGTGATGGACTTAAAAAAGCATTTGTTAGCAAAAAGATAATTTACTTATTAGCAAATTCCTTACCCGTATCGTATGTAGTCACTTCTCTGACAACCTTAGCACTTTGACCATTGCGATTCTGTGCAAACACCAAAACCTCATATTGTGTACTAGGCTGCAAACTTCTGATTTTAGACTTTTGAGTCTTTCCCTCTCCTGGGTCGACGATTCCTTCAGACCAGAGTCTCCATTCCCCTTTCATCTTCCGGAATTCTATATTAAACGTCTGGCGTGCACCGCCATTGTCATTTGACTTCCAGAAAATTGTAAGACTGTTGTATGTGACATCTTCAACTGTAACCTCATTGGGTGGCTTTGGTAAGGCTGAAATAAATGATGAGTATGCATAAAAAGCAGTTCGAAATATTAACAAGTTGATCGATTTGAAGGAGATTTTATGGGATAATAAACAACTGGTTAACTGCTGTGCACATAGAAAAACATGGAATCTTACATATTGGGGACACTGTGAAAGTGAAAGTCATCTGTAGTCTCCCAATGCTGTTTTCGACTATTACAGCATAGGTCCCATAGTCTTTTGAATTCGCGACATGTATCTATAACACTGAAGCTTTTCGGAACGTCCCAATAGTATGCTCTGTTGACGATGGAAGGGGCAGCAGCTGCTTGTTTTTCTTCACATACCAGTCAAAAGTTGGTGATGGATTTGCCATGACATACATAGCCAGAGAAGCAACGTCTCCCAATTCATATTTAACATCCTGAATGAGAGCCCGTTTGTAATCTTGTCTTGGACTACCTAAACTTGAAAGTTCAATGGGTTCACGACATTCAGAAAAGAATGAGCAAAAGCTTTTCAGACATCTGTCACATTTCTATGATGTATAAACATCACACTTTATACATCCTTTTATAAACATCAAACTAAATACAGCCTATTAAAAACTTTACACTAAATACAGCCTATTAAAAACTTTTTTTATATATCCTATCATAAAGATCACACTTTATACGTCCTATTATAAACATCACACTAAATTAATCCTAATATAAACATTACAATTTATACATTCTATTATAAACAGCACACTTTATACATTCTATTATAAACAGCACACTTTATACATTCTATTATTAACAGCACACTTTATACACCCTATTATAAACATCACAATAGATACATCATATCAGAAACAGCACACTTTATACATCCAATTATATACATGAAGCACATCACACCATAACAAATACCAGCACAGAGTTTTGTACATCATATCTGAGTACAAAGAACACCGATCCCAGCATATGTTTAGAACCACGAATGGGTATAAGAATACAGTATGTTTGCTTACGGGATTTGTCCAAATGCCATAGACAAGCAATTGTTTTCTTGATAATGCCAACGGGTAATGTCTTTTCCATGTAACCTCAGAAACCTCCAACAAATATAATTAAGTTGATTTGACAGATAACACTAATTTAAAGGATTTACAAGCACAGACAATGCCTAAGATTAAAGTGACACAAATTATGTTTCAAATATTCTTTATTTTTCTTAATCAATAACCATTATACCTATGTCCTGTGTAAAGTTCAAATCCTGTCGAAAACATGACTTTTTAATGACATAATCTCAGAAATATTAATTTTACTAATTTTTAATGATCGACAGTCGGCACTAAGTTGTACGTCCTAATTTTTTCTTTACAACTTATGTGATATGCTTAAAACTACCATACTGTATACATTTTGGCTGTGTCTGCTTTACATACGTTTCAGAAATTACGTTAGAGTCACAAGCGTGCCACTGTCTGGTTTTCAATCACAAAACACAAAATAAACTGTTTATTCTCGTTACAGTGAACTGATAAGCATTAAACTGATAAATTTCAGATACACCCTGTCCTTCTCGACATAATAACAGAATTTGTAAAGTTCTCACCAAAACAACATACATTTTCCCTAAAAATGGGTCTGTTAATTGTTCGTTACACAGATGTGAAAGTTTGTTTTGCAGGTGTTGATATATAATAGCAAACAAATTTGTTGAAAACATCTTTACCTAAGCTGGACAGCTTTTTTTATTTGATAACTAAAACAGTGAAACAACCTTTTACAAATCATTTGACAAAAACTACTTGACAAATCAAGACTCAAACAATCTCCTTCCTTATTATTCATGCACCAGGATCTAAGAAGCTTTGAGGACGTCCTTGTATAAACAGAATCGAGCGATTAAATCAATATTGTTTAGAACAAGGGTAATCCTTTTAGAAAATATATTGTATGATTAGAACATTGCGCAAACTGGATAACTGGTACGGGAATGCTATCGTTGTTGCCTGACTCATTATCATCAATAACTCTTTTTCAAGTAAATAGGCCCCTTGGCCCAAAATACAGGGATACATACAGTGACTAGTACAAAAACACAGACAATATGCAGAAGGTAGATAACATGAATATAATATTTAAACACAATTTATTTCCTTCATCTTATAACACCGTTTTTCGTACGCATAAAAAGCAAAATGGCTTAACCTTCTCAACATATAATTATCATCAGTAGTTAGCACTTGTTTAAATGCATGAATATTTCCAGTTATAGTTTTAGGTAGGTACAGTTTTTCTTAAATCAATATAGAATGGACAAATAGAAATGAAATGAAACTCATCTTCTATTCCGCACTCAAAAATAGGGCAAATCCTTGAAAGCCTATCAATTAGGGTGTTGATACGAATCCTCGAAAATAATAAGAAATTGAACTTTTTCAGATAGTTTGATTCAACAATAATTAATGATTATGACGTTAATTATGTACACTGACAAAGTACATTGCATGATGTGTTTTGACGAAAGCTGATGTCCTAGAAATAAAATAAACTATCTAACCAGAGAGGAAACACAATTTTACATATCTAAAGCAAAAAGGTTTTCAAAGACGTTACCTGAAATTATATTTTTGAAATCACATGTGTAAGACATAGAAAAAAGTCATCAAACATTTATATTTTTATATAAATAATCAAAAGCTCGAAATTAGGCATATGCACATGTAAAGATGATAAACCAAGTATTGAAATTATAAACAAAATGGGAATCCATGACAAAAAACTGACCTACCCAAACATACATAGGATAACGTTTTAGAAATATAGAAGCAAGACCATGTTTTACAAATAATTTATTTCCATTGTCAAGGCCATTATGCTTCCTTCATCTTGAACTTGTATTCATACTTATGATGATGATTTCAACTGCATTTTTCCTCAAAATTAAGCAAACTGAGAATTGATTTGTATTATTGGAAACAAGATTTTTGTATCTTCGATTGAACTGCAATTATATATATTGTTTTTATTGTTTTTTAATAAATGAGGTCTTTTCTTGTAAATGTTGCTCTCTACTCACACTTCAGAATTGCTTTTAGAACTAACATGACAAGGAGGTAGTCCACATCTTCTGCTATAAGGATGTCATATATATATTAAGTCTTTTAAGACAGACAATTCATATTTTGAATAACTATGACTTAGAAACACATGTCATTTAGTCAGACGTTGTAAAATTGTGACATTTTGTGACAAGATTTTAGTTGCAGACACAAAGGCAAAACCTTACAGTTATTTTTTCCCTCTCAGATCAAAGTCAATGAAAATCTAATTGTTTATACACATCTTAAGTTACCAGTTGAAATATCTAACCCGTAGAATTTATCAAATGAAAACGGTAAGTGAATAATCTTTATTGCTTCACTGTAATTAATAAAACCAATAAATCTGCCGGTTAAATACTAACAAGGACTTGGTAAAGCAACTCGAAATGATTTGAAAGAAGGGCATCTATGTTGATAAAAGATTACACCTTAAAACTTATTACACAAAAAATGTCAAACAGTAATTACCTTATTAAGAAATGTTCTTCAAATTCCCTCAAAAATTCATTCTCCGAGGTTGCTCCGTCATTAATTCCTACACAACCTCTGTTCTAAAACGACCTCTTCTCGAGCTACTGGCAGATTTAACTAGTGGCACAAAATTGCAACTTAAACTTCTTGGCATTGTTTCAGCGCATAAAAACATCGGATGCGTGGCTAACATTGTTGTCATCACAAAGGCTTATGTGGATGTGCTGTGTAAAGAAGACTCGAAGTACAAAGTGAATATTTGAATAAAAATTTGATTTCCGAAAGCATACAGAAATATCTTAGGCGTTCTGAATACTATTTTTTAAATGGCGCTGTTGATTGCACAACATTGATTGGGTCAAATCAGTTTTCTCCATTTCTAGACCAGTAAACGTTTGAATTAGAACAAAGGATGTATAGGAATTTATGTCAGAGTGTCCTCAAAAGTGAGAGAATGCCAATTATTACAAGTTTATTCCAAATGCATAGTCTTCAGAGAGTTAAACACTTCATGACTCAATCCGATTTTAATGGTAGAAGAACGTATAAACTTTTCCCGAATAAAGATTAGTTTATGCTTAATGTATTATGTTCAAAGGGACATTTCTTCTATAAATCAACCTCGTTATCAGTAGTCGTAATAGAAAATAGTCAAGTTTAACATAAAAACTATAGGCAGTCATGTACATGCATATTTGTGTGAACGACTTTTAATCATTTGAAATAAAGACTTCGCATAGCTTAACTGTTAGTGGTACGTTCGTTTAAAACTTTTGTATTACAATTGAAACCATCTAAACAAATTACTACTGCAACTTTTGAACTACGATGTTGAAAGGGTTGCCAAACTGCATTTAACATATTCATCAATATTCTCCAAATGTTTCTTGTTTATATCTCAGTAGTTGTGATTCTGGTTCTGGTCGTCTTGACTTGTCCCTCTCTGTTGTTGAGTGAAGGTCGCCATCTTGGTTTGAGATTTTTATATTAGCGTCTTACATGATTCAAGGTGAAAACTTCTGGCAGATCAAGTTGAAGTAATATGTTGATAAATGTTATATCTGAATTTTCCAGTTACACCATTGACAGATAACCACTTGAGGAAAAACATTATCTTGGAAGAGGAGATCTTGACGGCTAACGTTGGCCTTCGTTAAGATACTTGTAACACAGTTGAAGCTAGTGTTTTAAAACAGTATAAATAAACGACAGAGAACTTTGATCTTCAAATTCAGATATTTTGTTACAAAGTGTTAACCAAAAAATATACCCCAACTATGTACAATTTTATTTACAAGACAATGTTTTTAAGATACAAATGTCCGATTACGACTTCTTTGTGTCAGAAATTCCAATGTAAATAGAGCTACGAAGAATACTCTGTTTTCATGAATGTATCTCAATTTAAGAAGAGCCACCGAAAAAGTATAAACTCTCTCCAATTTATGCAAATACAAATATCAATTTTTACAAGTTCGAAATGGCATATCATATGCCTTCAAACAAATTTCAATTTACTTGTTTGTCAAAGTCATGTTGAGAGGCAGCCGCCGATACATATGCGACTGCCCTCAACCAAGTCAGATTTGACAAACCAATCCAAATGACCCCCTTTTCATATTTGTTTTTTTTTAGACCATATCGTTTGTGACGTCTTCTGATATTTCCAAACAGTAAAGTAACTGCTCAGGTTTATGAAACATGTGTTTCTTTAATTACCCAAGAAAATATGGAAGAAATCAATGCTAAAATACAGAATTACAACACGACTAGTAAAATGACTGATAGTGGCATCATAGTAAAATCACTTGGATATCTGTGAAAGGTTTTACAATAGATTATTGTAACGTCATGTTATTATCATTTTATTTGAACGTATATTTTAGCAGAGGAAATGTATAAAAGAATAAATTATGTATTCATAAGTATTTTGTGTTTTGTGCTTTTGCTTATATCGATATTAATGTCTGTAAAAGTGTCGCAAGTAGGACAAGTACACAACAGAGCAATTCAAATGAAACAACTTAAAAGTGACTGCCTTTTTAGGGTTATACATTTATGGCAAACGAGTCCATAACTGCAGCACTGACCTTAAAATAAAATTAAAAAAACAACAAACATCTTCTTAAACTTGAGAATTATTTAATGTTCGATAAATTGATTTGTTAATAACGATAGCAGTAAATATGGTAGGTCAGCTACAAAACTCGATATCAGCTAGTTGGAAAAAATAAAAATTCAATTAAACAGAAAGCTAAGGTGAGTAATAAGCAGCATTGTTATTATGAGTCTATATTTGTAATTGGTTCCCTGAATTATTCGTTGGGTAAATTAGAAACGACATCATATCTATATCATACTGAATACAACATTTATATATCCATAAAAGATCCTATGTCTTGAAGAAATAACACAGAAATAGTGTTAAGAATGATATTATTAGGTTGACAGCTTCAGAAAAGGCACATTGAAAATCGATATGATTATACAAAGTAAGTGATCTTTTGTTGCATAGACAACACAATTGTCAATATATGTTTTCAATAACTTGTTACTTTGTTTTTCTTCTATAAAGCTTTGCATGGGATATTAGTAATTCAATTCAGAGCAAATCTTTCAAATAGAAAATATTGTCTGGTTCATAGTTTTAAAAAATGCTAATATGTGCTAGTGAGCCAAAATTGAATGACATATTGATAATCAAAGGCAGGTAATAGTGGAAAGATATACATATATACACATCTTTATTTCTGTCTCTCTTTTCTTATCTAATCCTAGTGGGACCTTGGAGTATTCCTACGTACAGCCATTTTGACTCGTTTTCCAAAAGAAATAAAAAAAATTACAAAAAAGATTTGAAAATTGTCAATAATAACACACCGCCATGTATGGCATCTTCGTACATAATCTAATCCAAATCTGATTATTCGCCTGATTTGACTTGTAACATCATTGTGGCAAAGTCACCGCACATTGAAAACAAATTTTGATTGTTAATCATGACAAACCTTCAAATAATTGTGTATTTAATACCATTTTTTTTAAAACAGCAGATGCTTAGTTTAAAACAACATGAGCTGACAGGACTTGTTTCGTTCACACATGTTTACAAATAGCATTTGTATGTGCAAGTCGTACTCATATCAGTTCAATCATCTTGTTGCATTTTATTCATTTTCTTCTTCATCAGGGAGTGGATCCCCGACTTGTCCAATCGAAATGGAAGCATATGCAGTAGGCCTAGGAGTTGTTTTTGGCTTGGCGTTCTTTGCTGGTTTCTGTTTAGTTGTATCAATCTGTATGTACATCAGACCATCCTCATCCAATCCGACTTTTGGAACCTTAAATGTAATTTATTGAATATGGTAATGTTGTAATTATTTTGGTGTCCGCTTTTGTACCTTCCGGGAGCGAAAATAACTCTAACTTACATTGGATCAGGATCAATTTAGCCTTGGGACAACCCCTTATTATTACCGTTACTAATATAGAACATTTCCAGCTCGGCGTCTCCTTAATGATTCACCATCTCCTTACCTGGAAATCTGTCAATTTTTGCAAACGTTTTTTTTTTACATATTCATCAATCATTAAATCTACAATTGATAATATCTAGCTCGAAACAAGTCTGCATACGATATTAAGCTTTATCCCTTTAGCACATATGCACTAACGATTTCCTACTACGCCCTCTCTCATATATCATAGTATTGATCATAGCAGCAAATGAGCCATCAATGAAGGAAAACAATTAGAGATGAGAAGATAACATGCCTTATGATTTTCAGAAGTAAGAGTGTTATTTTGTTTTGTGAGAGGGACATGTTAAAAAGAGTTCTGATGTTTAGACATTGTCAATCAACCACAGTTTAAATAATCAAGATAAGCGGGAATCATGGTATTCTTTATGATAAGGAAAATGAATCAACAAGCGTTGATGTGCATTCGTCATTTTTTAAGAATGACTTTTTCATAATTATTCTTTTCGTAATCAAAGGCATGGGTGACTATTTCTTAAAAATGTTTCATCAACGATGAGCCCAGCTGGCAAACGACGTGATAGCCATGTCATAATTGTAGTGCGACGTATTTGTCACGTAACTGCTACGTCACAATGAGTATGTCACTTTCCAGTCGAAGTGCGACGTTGAATAGTCCGACGTTGAATAGTCGTGTCCGGCATGTCGTGGCAACATTGAAATTGTGCAAATACGACCTAATGACGACGGAACGGTGACGAGGCTGTCACTTAACAAACCTAAAAATAGTGTTGATCTAACTACACCTAAGAACTTTATGTTACCAGTATTTTTACATTTTTATCTGCCTGTAGTCCTCCATTGTCCCGTCCTTTCTTTGCATTTCCATGAACATCATCTGAAGAATAATAACAGACAAATGTAGTTGCCCATGGTATTGCAAAGAATTCACCAAAACAAGAATATTCATATACAATTTTATTTTAATTCTAAAACGTTCTGTTCCCGATTACTTTCTACAATACCATTGTGGTGGTTTCCGTACCATTTCAATAGTTTAAATTCCTGAAAAGAGATTGTTTACATCCGATATAAATGACTGAATCAATTACCGCATTTCTAACGATGCCCACTTTCTTAGTGATTTAGAAAAACTAACATATATCAACAATTTTTTTCGCCAGATTCATTACCATTTAAATGAAAATCGACAACACTTACATTTCTCAGTTTTAAACATGGCTATTTGATAAAAATAATAGTAACTTATGTACCTTTGGTATTGGCTTTCTTCTGCTTATTTGGTTGTGCATAAATGGGACCCACATTGGCTGAAATATCATAGAAATAGGTGTTAAACATTACCTTTTTTGATAATTCAAAAGAACTTCAAATTGAAATACTTTAGAGACTAGAAAAGAATCAAAATTTTAACATTGGAATAATCATCTGTCAGAATACATTACTTGGATTTCCTGTAAATCATGCTTACCGGTTGAGCTTTCATACACCTCGTTTTCAGTCATTTCTGAAATAAAGACTAGGCAATTTATGCCATATACACTTAAACCATTGTAGTAGAGATTGAGAAATAAGTTATCAAAATTGAAAAAAGGTACAACATAGGTAAAGCATCGCATCCTAATAAAAATATACAATTGCATTTATACCAGATAGAACATTGGTTATATACATTTTTCGCATGTTATCTATGTTACGAACAATCTGGGGTATATCATAATCTGCAGATTCGCGCAATGCGCAATGCCCTTCACAATCTATGAAACGACTACTATACTCCCTCAGTTTCACATAATGACGTTATCTGAGCCCTTCACAATCTGAGAATAGATCCCTATACTCCCTCAGTTTGACATACAGTCGCGCTGTGAGCACTTCGCAATCTACACAATCGGCCCTTATATTCCCTCAGTTTCACATAATGAAGATATCTGAGCCCATCACAATCTGAGAATCGACTGCTATGCCCTCTCAGTTTGACAATTAGGCGAGCTATGAGCCTTCACAATCTGAGAATCGACTCTTACACTCCGTCAGTTTGAGTTAAAGGCGAGCTATGAACCCTTCACAATCTAGGAATCGGCCCCTTTATTCCCTTAGTTTCATATAATGACTATATCTGAGCCCTTCACAATCTATGAATCGTCCCCTATACACCCTCTGTTTGACATAAAAGCGAGCTGTGAGCCCTTCACAATCTGAGAATAGATCCCTATACTCCCTCAGTTTGACATAGAGACGCGCTGTGAGCCATCAACAATCTAGGAATCCGCCACTTTAATCCCTCAGTTTCACATAATGACGATATCTTAGCCCTTCACAATCTGAGAATCGACTGCTATACCTCCCTCAGTTTGACATATAGGCGAGCTGTTAGCCCTTCACAATCTAGTAATCTACCCCTATACTCCCTCAGTTTGACATAAAGACGAGACATGGGCCCTTCACAATCTGAGAATTGACCCCTTTTCCCTCTCAGTTTTATATAATGACGATCTGTAAGCCCTTCACAATCTAGGAATCGATCCCTATACTCCGTCAGTTTGATATATGGGCGAGCCATGAACCTGTCACAATCTATGACTTGAAAACTATTCTCCATCATTTGGATGCATAGACAAAATGACCCTAAATAAACTAAACAATTCACATTTTATAATGCAAGATGTACTACAAAAAAGCAAATTCCCAGATTGTGATCATTCCCAGTTTGTTTAGGTCTCACAATCTCCAGATTGTTTAAACAATCTAGGAATGAAACAAATTCCTAGATTGTTCGAACAATCTGCAGATTGTGAGCGAACAATCTGCAGATTGTGATAATTCCCAGATTGCACAGAACATCTATACATACTCCTCATTTCGCTTTTTGGAAAGTTTAGAAATTATCTTGAGATTTATATCTTAATACAAGTAACTTATGAGAGTTGTGGTCTTTTTTATTTAATTATAGTGTCATTGTTGTTTTAGCCGACAATAAATCTAAGAAGATACACAGTGAAATTATATTCCTTTGAGAAAAAGATCGGAATATAGTGTAAAGGAATATCTTTTGATTGAATATTTTTGCATTGTTTTGCTATTTTGCATTGTTTAATGAAGAGAGGCTGTATTCATAGTCAGATCTAGTTTGAGTGACATTCAATTGACATTCTTACCCCTTTTTTCTGAAACTTCAGATTTCCTGAAAAATTAGAATTAATACCCTATAAGCAAAGATTTAGCATCAAACGGTAATGTGTGGATATGACTTATGGATAAAAATCATGGCTTTTTTGGACACTACGATTTCTAAAATTGCACACGATGATAATTTTAGAGGGTAATCCTAAATTTATTTCGTATTTTATTCATGTCTTTGCAATACAAATTACCTTTTTTGGAATTACAAATATGTTTCTTTTAGGATTTAAGGACTTTTCCAATGCAAGCTTCATATAAAGGTAGAACTCACCTTTTAAAACAGTCGAGACCTGTAAATCAAATTACAACATGATTGAAAATAATAATTAAGGACGTAGAAGGATTATAAAAAAATTTAAGAAAAAATATACTTATCAAAGTCGATGCAAATAAACAAGTCTTTGAGCGTTTTAAGAAAGTTTAGATTACTGATCTGGTTTGTACAAAAAAACAGATATGTTAAGGATCACTGTTATTATGCTTACCTTTCTGTTTCCGTCTGTACAGAAATACACCAACAATGCAAGCCACAACAACAACGACTGCAGAAATAATTCCGACTACTATTGGGAGGATGTCGCCTTCTTCGCCCATTGACTTTTCAGGACCTAATCAAAATGTCGCATGGCGAAATTGATACTTAGGTATGCAGAATTGATCTCATAATATGAAATATAATTCAGGGCGCCTGTACTCATGTATCCTAATCAAAGCTAAGAAAACGAGCATCCAAAATTAAGGATATTACGAAACGAAAGAATGCCAGAATGGAAGTAAACTTTGCAACACAGTATGGAAATAACATTGTTGGTCCTGAAGGGAAAAAAGAAAGAAACAAACGATTTAATAAGGAATGACAGGCTATCTGAACCGATTTATTTTCTTTCAAAAGGTTTGTTGAGACACCTTCATAATTAATGTAGCAATGCAAATGCCAATGCCCGTCAGGCATACCTTATTTGTGTATTATTGTACTTTTAATGTAATGATGGAATATGAGAGACAATAGTTTGTGTAAGTAGTTAAAACTCCTTATCTAATCAAATTTATCTAAACGCATGGCACGTTGGTTGCTTCCCACGCACGCATCATGTGTATAATGCGCTTCAAAAGTATCCCTTATGAAACTGTATCTCAACAAGTATTTCATTTATGTTCTGATAATGAGTAAAATAATTGACAAGCTTACTAGTATGTTCTATTAATCTCAGCTTATGAAACAACTGTTGTTATAATCTAACAAATGGAATGCAACATGCCATAATTCCGCTATAAGTATTTGTATTCGCCGCTGGAATGACTTTCAATGAAGCAATGGTATTACTATCTGAATAACAGGATCATTAGGTTCGGGAAATAAAGATTCCTGCTTGGCGGATTTTCATTGGCGGCTGAATATGCCATGCTGTACAGATTACAAGTCATGAATAACCATCAACTAGTGATGCAAATGACTTCTAGTGGTAAATTTGGAGTTTACAGAAACAAATAGGTTGATGTAGGCAGATAATAGAAATATTTTAAAAGATAATTAACTCTTGTTAAAAAAGGTTACGATCACTAAGATTAAATGATCAAATTGAATTTTCATAATTGTTTTATTTCGGTGGTTCATATTCAAAATATTTTTAGATTCAATAACTGAACCTAAAGATACTTTCATGTCTGACATGCCTCACAAAATTTGATGACCTGTAATATATATTGACAAATCCAAGAACCATTTCCTCTGATACTAAAGTGACAAGCTTAACATGCTTGTTCAAAAGACAATGACACTCAATTTGATCGATCCAAGGGTCTTTCGTTCAATAAGTTGAATCCAGAGAATTTTTTCGGATCTCTCTCACTTTGTGATGAACAAATGTATAATCATATCAATAATCAAATGTTTTAAAGTTATTCGATTGGGACGTTTTTACGCGCTATTTACACCAAATATTATCAAGAATTAAGTGAATATTACTGATTACAAGAACACAACGGGTCATACCATTAGAAGTGAGAGTGAAGAGGAGTTGACTCCTTCCTTGACTGTTATTCATTTCCAGAACGTAGTCTCCGTAGTCTTGAGTTCTGCTGATGTTGATGTGAAGCACGGACTGTAGACGGGAGTTGCTGATGGAGTGGATGATGTCTCTGCTAATGTTTGTCAGACCTCCAGACTCCTGTCTGAACCAGCGGAACTCGGGAACTGGGTTGGCGATGACATCAGCTACCAGAGCAGCAGTCTCTTTGATTTGTTTGACCACAGTGTTGTCCAGTTTGTGTCGGAAGTCATGGCGTGGTGAACCTGAACAAAACAATTCTTTTCATTTCAATATTGCAAGAAAAGCAAGTTTTGATATCCATTATCATCTTCATAAAATGTATACGTATGATAGTTCTGAAAAATTGTATTTTTAACCATCTTACTTTCAGCTTCCAAATGCCATTCCAATAACAAAACCTAATCCTCGAAACAAGGTCTATTTGTTCCACTTGAAATAATGATATTCCCATAATACGTAAGCTTACTGCAAACGTTTGAAATTATCATTTCCTTTGTTCACTACCTTAATTATAATTTTCAAAACGTATTCCTTTGAAAGTTGTTTCATATTTATTGAATAAATAGTTTGTAAAATTGTTATTCAACATCTGCATAACAGATTAAGAAACTGACGGCCAAATGTTACTTTTATCTATGGTCTTACAGTCTGTCTCTCGAGCCGCGGTATAGCGCAGTGGTTAGCGTGTTCGGCTGCGGATCAGGCGGTCCGTGGTTCGAAACCCGCCAGGGGCTCGGCAACTTTGTCTGCAGTAGAGAACTGTTCTACACACAGTGAGGTTTGGGTGCAATGCTACACTGAAATTTAGCACAGTACCAACCATGGTTCGCTAGTTCCAGCCGAAGCTCGCAGGTTTCACCGCAATGCATAGCCACAATGGTTTCGCGGGCTTTCTCCCTGCAATAATACTAGCAGCCACGATATAAGTGAAATAATCTTGAAAGCGGCGTTAAAACTACGTCGGAAGAATGATACAGCAAACATGCATTAATTTTAGGATCACCCTTTCCACATTGAACAACATTCTACTTTTGCTCAGTCATATAAATTCGAGAATTTTGCCGCTATGAAATGTGAAAATCGCTTGCATTTTACAACGAGTTCGATAAATGTGCTATTCGAGACATTTCCAGTCGGAGTGTTGTGAGCTGTGCAGAGAAAGGAACCGTTGTGAAGACATTGCACTCTGTCAATGGTGAACTGGAGTCTGTTGGTGTCTCTCTCAACTAGAACTGTGTTGTTATCCACATTCCTGATCACCAGCTCTGCTGTAGGGTTGCTCGTCACGTTACAAGTCAGACTGACTGTCTCGTTCTCAACCACTTCAGTCTTGTTTACGAACAGCTTTGGTCTGTCCAGGTCTGTTGTGAAAATAATGAGAGACTGAAAAGATATCAAACTTTATCAAACAAAAAGTTTACTTTCTTTGAATACTTGTATTACATAGATTATAAGATTATGAACGTAACTGAACTTAAAAACAGTACTTCGAATATTGTAAGAGTAATTTTGTCCTTAAAGTTATATATACAGGTATTTTAGTGATCGGACGTAATGAATATTTTCACATTGCACTCTTTTCATCATAATATTTATTGTTATTATAAGTTATGATTTGAATTGGTTCTAATGGAAAAATAGTGCATTTCGCAAATCATTTACCCCACTTTATCGTGACTATAGATAGACAGCATGTATAATGTTTATCATTCGTAGGAATGCTCACTCGATTAGTTCAACTTTGTCATCCTCTTGAAATTCAATCGTTGTGTAAATCGAGACCAAGTGTAGCGTTTGGAAAGTATGTATTTTCATCTTCTGAAGACTATAAAGCTGGTTTGGTAACAGTCTCAACAGGTCATGAAAACGAATTATAGCTACTATATCCTGGTTCATGACTTGGTCTATGGCACGCAAATTAAAGTATTTAAAATTCGAAAATCTTGCTGAATAATTTGATCCGACAGTCCATAAAAAGCTCCGGATAAGGCATTAGTTCAAGGGTTTTTAACGGAGACTGAAGATGGGTATGGTATCTTAAAGAGGCACATATCATGGCAGATATTGTAAGTTGAGGTATTTTCATGTTCAAAAGAAGGACATGATACTTACGCAGTTTGTTTTATTTTGGTTTGACTACTCGGCCAATTCCAATTCCAATTAGAAGGATTTGAATAAAAAAGATAAAATGCCATAACATTCTGAAAAGGTTAATTGGTATTTTCTTCTTTATGGGCAAATGGATGTTTTTCTTATTTTATGATATAACAGAACGATGAGGACATTCAAGAAATTGGTGGTGGTCTGTTTTCTCCCCTAAGGGCGAACAGCTCTGGGCACTTACTGAAAGATGCACCCTTTTTTCGTCATTTTAGAATTTTACACCTTATCTTCAACATATCTGAATCTGCGTATTTACGTCATCAATGTGTAACTTTCTAGCAGGGCAAAGTGCACAAACATTAGTTTATCCAAAGTAATTTCGTCTCCTCAATATGACTGTCTGTACTGTTGCATAAAAGATTATCTTCATGGTTAAGAAAGATGGGATGAAATAAGCATTATTTGGAAATCAAGTAGACAGGACGCCAAATGTAATCATCATAACATAAAATTCACAACTTACACTGCACATGGACCGTAACAGTTGCATTCTTTGAACCGGCAGTGTTGCTAGCTGTACAGGTGTATTGTCCTCTCTGGTCTCTGCCAATCTTATTAATATCAAGAACAGCTTTGGAATTGATGGTTGATTCTCCGTAAGTCCAAATGTAGCTGATTTGTGGAGGGTTGCCCGGTGTTGTGTAACTGCTGCAGTTTATCTGGAGGCGGGATAATTCTGTAGCAGTCCTGCTTGAGGGGAAGGTGGACTGGATGTTTGGCGAGTCTTAAACAACAAATTTATTTACTTACCACTAATGACTTAAACTAATGACTGCTAATTGTCAGTAAGACTTGGCGAATGAATCATGATCAACAAGAGAACATTAACTTTTGGACATCAATCGGTAAAAAAATATCACATTACAACTCTGTTTTTTGACTCATTCAAAGTAAATTGTGCAATGCTGCTCAGTGTTAGTGGCATGAGCGTTAAATGTAATAAAATAGTTAAATAAGTACGAAAGGAAATGAAACATTAATAAATACAGCTTCAAAAGAAACTTTGCCTTTTGAAAGAGTACTGACATTTTCTTTAAAAAAAAATCTTGAATACTTTTTGCATTGAAACAACAATCATCATTATTTCCTGCCTCTTTAAAAGTTATTAATTCATCAACGCTACTGACTGTTATCTCATTTACTCACATCCTCCCCGAATGGATTTAACTTGCACCAGTCTCTATCTTTGGCTAGTTTTCGGAAACACCTAAAAATGCGTTTAGAAATGAGTGCACTACTCTTTTTTTGCGAAAACTTGCAATTCTCTAATAATTCTTCATCCGTCTGTCAAAATAAATCGCATCAACTTGGGCATAGATTTTCGAAGCTCGAAGTAGTTATAGCTAGTGTTGACGACGATCTCAGTTCTTAAAGAGCTCCGAAAATCTATGTCTTAGACACAGCAAGATAGGAAAAAAATGTAATAAGACATAGGGCCAGGCGTGAAAAGATGACTTAATCATTATTTCATTATACAGGTTAAATCGATATCTTCAAAAGAACTTTCCTAACTTAAATATCTTATAACCCAAATGACTTTCAACCTCTTCCAAGTGAGGTGAGGTGAGGTGAGATTGGGCTTAACGCCGCTTTCAAGATTATTTCACTTACATCGCAGCTGCTAGTATTATTGCAGGGTGAAATCCCACAAAACCATTGTGGATATGCACTGCGCTGAAACCTGCGAGCATCGTTTGGAACTAGCGTAACATTGGTGGAACTGCACTGAACAATTCTCTACTGCAGAGACCTATTGACCCGAAGCTGTACGCGCTAAACACTGTTATATCAACTTATATTCAGAATAAGCATGATCTTGAAATGCACAGGTGCACAAGTGTTTCAACATCACAGGGGTGCACAAATATCAGTATCAATATGGCCACCGTTGGCATTGATTATTGCTTGGCACCGACGACCTATGGATGCAATCAAGTTTTCAATCACACACTGTGGAATGTTGTGCTGAAGTGCTGCAAGAAGTCCTGGAATTATTGAGGTGGTGGATTCCTACTGCGCATGCGTTGATCCAGTTCGTCCTAGAGATGCTCAATTGGCGACAAATCTGCGGACCTGGCTGCCCATGGCAATGTCTGGACATTGTTACCCTGTAAAAAGTCTTGACAAACATGTACAACACATGGTCGAGCATTGTCCTGCTGAAAGAGACCACCATGGACGTTGACGTGAGGAATAATGTAAGGCTGTAGGATCAAGTCCCTATACCATACCCTTGTGAGGTTACCCACAACATGCACAAGGGGTGTCCTAACACCGTGACGAATCCCGGCCCACACAATGACACTCCCACCTCCAAATGGGACAACCTCCTGAACACAGTTGGCAGCATAACGTTCTCCACAACGTCGGTATTCATGTGTTCGTCCGTCAATTTGTCGAAGCAGAAAACGAGACTCATCAGTGAAGAGAACGGTTCTTCACCTTCCACGTGCCCATCTCATCCTCTGTTGACACCACTGGAGACGTTCTGCCAGATGCGTTGCGTTAAAATGGGGTCATCGGGTCGAAAGTCCAGCCTCTCTCAGCCTATTCCGTACCGTTTGGTCGGAAATTCGACGCAGGCCTGGAGCAGGCAGATGTACCGATCTTGGGCCCGGGTAGTCACCCTTAGTCTGCCTGACCATGGCCTATCATCAATGCTTTTTCGGGTGTTGAAACGGGTATACAATGAAGAGTTGGTCTGTCTCGACACGCCAAAGTGTGTTGCAACATCTCGTTGCTTGCAGTCTGCCAATAGTGTTGTTGCGTTGCGCTCTGTTCAGTCTTGGTATTCTTCAGGTCGCTGTACAATGTTGTGCAGCTGGCATGGCTTTTCATACCCCTAAAGCAGACGTGCCTGCGTGTAAACCTTCATGATCACATGCTGCACGTGCTTTGGCATAAATTGCATTGGGACGAATCGCTCGTTTAAGTCTCTGAACACAACGTTAACTTTTTGGGCCATTGTTTTTCAAGGCCTCCTTTAAATTACAGGTATGTGTCATGAAAAAAATTGACCTGTTTCGAAAAAAAACAATTTTGCATGAATGTCAAGTTTCCTTTTTGAAGAGTTTATATATCTGCTGTTACGGCGCCAAATATCTTACTTTGATACCAAATAGGGACGAAATTCACCAAGAAGTCAAAAAGTGATACTGAGCCCCACTAAGACGTAAACAACGTTATTAGTCTCTAGCCTCAGCAATTTAATTTTTTCTAATTTGAACAAATTTTGCAAACTTAAAGGTTTTACAGCGAATGATGGCTGGGTTGAGCAATCCGATAACTTGTGGTATACTATTTTCCATCTGAATATCAAAATCACAAAACAGAAAAGCTTTAATATAAATATTTCACTTAAAGTTCAGAAATATAAATATTTATACACTAACAATGTACATCAATGTATGCACACAAAATACATCTATACTGACTGCCATTGTATCAGATCATTGCTTTGTATTGATACTGTTAGCGGTAAACTCACGAATCAAAACTAACAAAGTACATCCACAATTGCTATTCATGAGTCAGTTCCCACACCCGGAAATCAAACCAGAGGTGAACACTCACACTGTACATTAACTGTTAGATTAGCATTGGTTGAGCCGACAGTGTTGCTAGCTGTGCAGGTGTACTGTCCTCCCCTGTTTCTGCCTATATTGCTAATATTCAGAACAGCTCCAGAACTGATGGTGGATCCTCCATAGGCCCAAGTATAGCTGGTTGTTGGAGGGTTGCCTTGTGTAGTGTATCTGCTGCAGTCTAGCAGGAGGCGGGATAACTCTATAACATCCCTGCTGGAGGGGAATGTGATATTGATCCGAGGGGAATCTTGAAAAAAAAAAGAAATATTATCTAAAGGGAAGCCAGGAAATAATTAAAGGTGTCAAAATACTATAAAGTCTATAAAGTGATAAGGACTATGAATTAAGTATAATGTGGGCAATGACATTGGATAAAGCAAGAACGGGTTAAAGGCACATTTACAGATGAATAATTTTGTATTCAGTGGACATTCGGTTACTTTAACGACCAAAACCCAACTCAGGAAGCTCAAGTTGACTTCTCGATGAAACAAAAGAGACGGTAATGAAATTATCCCGTGATGAAAATAATTGTCAAACTACCTTGTTGACCATCTAGCAAAATTTTAACCTTTTTGGCTAATTTCTTAATTGCTGCTATTTATGATAGGTGAAATATTAATTTTCATAAAGCTAACAATAATAAGTAGTTTTGAACAGATTATTGTTATTTTCTAATGATTTATGATAATTATATGTTTCGTGAGCAAAAAAGGTAGAGCCAAAATTGCAAGCAATTTTTGTTCAAGCAATATTTACAATTTTGGCTCTTGGCAAAATTGTTACCTTTTTGGCACACTATGATTTCGAATATATATTAGAGTTTTGGCACCATGTAAATAAACAAAATATACCTATTCCAGTAGATTCAATTATTTCTCTAATATATATATATATATATCTAAGTGTTTGCATAAAAGAAATGTGGCCTGTTTCACATCACACAGTAAAATAGTATTCATTTCTTTTCTCCCTCTAAAAAGGTAGTGACATTCACCAAATCAATACTCATTTAGGTAATTACCCATTCAAGAGTATTTAACCTATACTGTGGCTGGTAATATTATTGGAGGGAGAAAGCCCGCAACACCACGATGGCCATGCATTGCGGTGAAGCCTGTGACACCTGCATCGGCTGGAACTAGCAAACAATTGGTGGTAGTGCACTGAAATTCAGTATTGCACCCAAAACTTAATGCGTGTAGAACAGTTTCCTACTGCAGACAAAGTTAACAAGCCCCTGGCAGGATTTAAACCATAGACCTCTTGATCGAACAACTGTGCTAACTAACCCTGATAGGTATAATTAGTAATTTCGAAACAGAATGTTGAACGTCAGTTGCATTGAGCATATTTCCCTTTTAAATATTTGCTTAATCAAACTTGAAACATCACAGATGTACCTTTTTTGGCGTAGCCTCAAAATATGCTTTATTGATCTTTAGAAATCTAAATTTTTTGTTAAACCAATGATTACTACAAATGTAAAAAAAAAAGGTTTTTACCGCTTGACAGACATGTTGAAAACAGAAGACATAAATGATTATATTATATTTTATTGCAAACACAGAAATCTGGATATTTTGTTTACATGCATTTTGATGAAGCACATATTGAAAGAGCTATTTGAAAATATAACCAATAACAAGAGCGCAGGCCTTGATCAGTTCCGGGTTGTTTTCAAACGAAGTTCCTGAAACATAACATGAAATTCCATCACATTGTTTTTAATACTTTAGATATATCCAACATGTTCAAGTGAGTGAGTGAGTTTGGGTTTAACGTGCTTTGAACAATATTTCAGTTATTAAGCACGTGGATGACAAGCATCCAAAAGAGAGTGGACAGACAAGGGAGAAAGGGATCGACAGGATGAGAGAAAAGACGGAAAGAAAGGCACAGTGAGAGACAGACAACAGGTTTTAGAAGGACCCAAATTTGGTCTGGCTTCTACCCATCGACCTGTCCAGCTTGGGTGTCCCTATCAGGAGCATGAAAGCTCCAGCTGGCGTAGCTCTCGGGGTCTCTGAAGCACTCAAACCACCACACCACGATAAGGTATCGAATCCAGTGGTGGTCACATGTTCAAATAACTCTGTAAATGTCAAATGTGTCAACAGACATGGCATGGAAGGACAAGCTATAAAAGCAATCTCCAACTACTAATTATCATTTGAATATCGAGGAGAAAGCAGAAACATTAATGATGAAGACTGATTAACTTGAAACGTTTTCATGTTGGGTCTCAAACAAAAGATAATTAAAAACATTTGCATCGTCAATGTGATTTTCTACCTAACAAACTAGAAGCGTAAGTCTTCATATAATCTTTCCACTGACAACTGGTCTAGGCTAACCGACCAATGCGTTGCACCCTTGCTACACCCATATCTTTCAGAGTGGGACAGTGAAATTTTAGGCTCAATATGAATATATTTCAGATGAGAGCTGTTCAAACATTTGCCCTTTGAAACTCTCTTCCAGTCAAAAGAAACACTTTTATTCTAGAGATTGGTATCACAACTGCCATACATGTAAGTGCTCAATTACAAGTAGGTCTTACTTCTGGCATTTTTATATATATGTTATTATTTTGGCTCACAAGCCCTTCCACCACTCGACTCAATACCTTAACGTGGCGTGGTGGTTTGCGTGCTTCAGAGACCCCGAGAGCTACGCCAGCCAGAGTTTTCATGCTCCTGGTAGGGACACCCAAGCTGGACAGGTCAAAGGGTAGAGGCCAGACCAAACTTGAATCCTTCTAAAACCTGCTTTCTATTTCTCTCTATGCATTCTTTCCGTCTTTTCCCTCATCCTTTCTATCCCTTTTTCCTGGTCTGTCCACTCTCTTTTGGATGCTTGTCATCCACGTGTTTAATAACTGAAATATTGTTCAAAGCACGTTAAACCCCAACTCACTCACAAGCCCATAGGATTATATCTCAGATGAGATCTGTTCCAATTTTTCCCCTTTTGACACTCTCTCCCAGTCCAAAGAAACCAGTTACATTCTACAGATTATTATCACAACTACTATTAGAGCTTAATTACAAGTTGATCTTACTTCAAGCATATATAATAACATTTTGGGGCACAAGCCCTAATGATTATGTCTCAGATGAGATCTGTTCCAACTCTGTCATTTGACACGCTCTCCCAGTCGAAAGAAACCAGTTTCATTCTACAGAGTAGTATCACAACAACTAATAGATCTTAATTACAAATAGGTCTTACTTCTAGCAATTATATATATACATAGAGACCCCATGATGATCACTGAATATTGTGAAACCGGTCGGGGATTGAAATCATTTCAAGACTTTTGTTTTTCATCTATCTATTACTTGAACTATGAAGAAGTTTGTTTTTATGTTAATATATATATATTTGAACCAATTCAACTTTTCATATAATATATATATATATTCTATAAATTCTATCCTAAACCTGAAATGTCACTATGTCTCTTAAAGAGAGAACGGAAAATCAGACCTACAAGCAGTCTGTTGAGGGTGAGTCCTGCTTCTTGTCGATGACAAAAAATATAAAATAAATATAAAACTTTTAAGATTGAAACAGTAACTAAATATCAATAGTAACAAACAGGGTAAGCTGAAAACCTACGTCTTGAATATATTGACTATGGACATGACTTTTAATAATTAACTTATCATTAATAACTCTTTCACTTTAATAACTCTAATAACTTTTGCGTAAGAAATTTAAATATTAAAATTGGTTCTCTTTAGGTATGCCCCATGTTACAACCATTTGAAATATTAACTGAGCTTTCTTAAAGTTGAAAGCAATCAATAAACTTTCAAACTACCATACCAATAATCAATTAAAAATTCTGATCCTTAAAGCCCCATACAATTTTGAAATGGACAATGTGAACAGAATTTTATACAAGGACTTCACAGCGTCACGTAAGATATAGACTGAACATTAAGGTGTGGACAAATGTTCCATGCAATAAGTACAAATGTCATTTGTAAGTTGAAACATTTATCAAAGAACATCTCTGTAAAGAAATTTGCGATTATTGCTTCTTGACAAGTGAAAGGCACATCATCTGATTTCATCCACATTACAAAGCCTTTCTTATGAAGATGAAATTCCCAACAACTGAGCGTTGGCCCAATCAATTGGCCCATTACAATAAGATCTAAAATTTGGTTATTTAAAACTTGCCCTGCTAGATCGTTGTTTTAAGATCTCATGCATACAGCCTGAAAATATATCCTGATGACCTGTGGCCTGGAATGGACGCCGACTTACTCGGCAAAGCTCTAGATTATCATACACCGGGATGAGCAACTCTTTCAAGTTTCATACAATTTTCAGTTCTCTATCCACCACGGATCTGAAAAAGAAGCAAATTGAAAGTTGTATGGAAAATTCTGAATTTAGGCAAGTTGGGGTCAACCATTTGCGCACACTGATTCAATACTGTCACCACCTCTGGTGTACAGTACACGACCAAAGGCACAAACAGAACCCGCAAATTCATTCGTTAATTAATGTTGGTAGCCATATGAAAACTTGCAAACACCTAGTTGGGAATGCAGCAAGAGCAGAATAATTTCATAAATAAAATCATGTGACTATGTGTCCCAGTTCATCCAGCTTTGAATCGGTGAGTGAGTGAGTGAGTTGGGGTTTAACGTGCTTTGAACAATATTTCAGTTATTAAGGGAGGAATCGACAGGATGAGGGAAAAGACGGAAAGAAAGGCATTGTGAGAGATAGGCAACAGCTTTTAGAAGGGCTCAAATTTGTCTGGCTTCTACCCGTCGACCTGTCCAGCTTGGGTGTCTCTACCAGGAGCATGTTAGCTCCAGCTGGCATAGCTCTTAGGGTCACGAAAAGGTATCGAGTCCAGTCGTGGCTTTGAATCGGTACTTTGCGATTATGAGCGTGAAACTTGGTGCGCCATATAGTTGCAAATGTTGCATTCTATATAAGTAGCTAATGTTGAAAAAAATTGTATTGAAGGGTGATATCAAGTGATTGAGTGAAAATAAGGCGTGTTTGAGCAGCAAAGCTAGATTTTGGTACTATCTTAATGTTGATATGAAGATGATGGTGAATTGAGTCTCCTAGCATTACTAGCAATAAGAAAAAGTCCTCTACAGCCTATAACAATTATTATTTTAGGCTATATTATACTTAACAAAGTTTGAAATAAAAGGCAATACCTTTATACTTGAAATCGGTATTTTTTAAATGTTGAAAAACGTGGAACTTGAAGTAAAAAAAAACCCACATTTTAAAAAAACTAATACACTATATACGCAAGTCTTATAAGGAAAAGAGGAATTAAAGTATTACCAAAGCCCTGTGTGTATGATTTTAAGTGGTTTAGAATACATAAGTTCGGAAATCGTAGTCTTTTTTTGTGTGCTTGAGGTTTGATTTAGTCTTTAAAAATATCATGAAATCAGACTCGATTGGTAAAAGGAATTAACATTAACCTGGCGTATGTCATTAACATATTAGGGCTATAAGGTAGCGAAAATTTGATTTATTTCCAATTTTCTACATCTAATTTAGGTAAGGATCAACGTTACATCGAATCATACTAAATTGGAAAATTTCAGTATTTAACTCCCAAACCAGCAATCCAAAATGTAGGAAACAGATCGGGGCGTAGCCCATATTTCTGGAATTGTAGAAAGTAATATGCTGTCTGTAGATCAGTCGAGTTTTAATCCTTTTTTATTCAAGTTTATTTAAAAACATTGCGTGGTTGACATGAATCAAATGCTGGAAAAAAGCATTTTTTATATGAAACCAAACATTGAAAAACCTCAGCTGCTTTGTGTTGGTTATATAACTTATTGGCGCCTAATTAATCTAACAAATAGCTTTTTTGTATGTATATAGACAATGTTTGTATCAGTGAATGTCAAATCGTATAAAAAAAAACACATTTAACTTAATAATTTGCGTTATGTGAATATATAAGTACTAAGTAAGTACGTTCCCCCTGCCTATGATTTCAAAAACTTTTATATCGGGGATTGATTATGTACATATACATCTATTACACTAATTACAATAGTTTTCAAACAGGTAATTTTAATCAGATGATTATAATAAATCATGTTCTTCAAGCAAAAATTAGTTCAACCTGCAAAGTTTTCCAAAAAGTTCGGTTGATAATAGGGCAAACATTAAAACCTCTTTCAATCTATTGCCCGTATTTCAGCGTTTTTAAGTACATTTTCGTGAATTAGTGACATTAATTTTGTTAATCAAATGATTATGAAAAAAACATTTTCTTATATGTGACGTGAAAATTAATGAAAATGATACAATTATTCAGTTATGATTTTTATTAATCGCTGAAATAGTGTCGTTTTACTGACATAATTCTTTATTTATATTTTCATTTCATTTACTACACTCTACTACAAAGAGGGATTTTATCTACTATATTTCATATGTCTCAAAACTGTCTTAGTAAAAGAAGTCAAAGTTATTTTGATACAAAATGTGATTGTCCAAGGTACCTACATAAAACTGTTTACACAATGTTGATAATTCCAACTTAATTACTGCATTGTCATACATATAATTTTACTTTGTGTCCAGTTTTCATATAGGAAATAAATATACCATTGAAATAAAAATCAAATGTTATCTTCCAGTTCAGTAAGACATTTAAGAAATTCTGCTTTTTTTGTAATACTATTAGCAGAAATTTAGAAAGGAATGAAGTTTACGCTACATAGTACAAATATATGAATGGAGAAAGTAGTCCCTCGTCTCGTTCACAGAGGTCAAAGTCATATTTTAACCAATCAGATACGCCAAAAGTTTGTGCACATGTGCTTGTATCGAAAATATTAAATCACTTATCATCAACCATATGGATAATAATTGGTCTTAATAGCTTGCCTTTGCTAAAAAATTGAAATTAAGGGGGTTAAAAATCTGAATAATAGTGAGAACTGACACACTGTCTTTGGTACAAGTATTTCTACATATGACCATGGACTACAATGATTAAACCGGTTTATGTCATAAACGTTTGTGATGTAAAAGCAATGATGTTTTCAACAGATTTGACATCTACTGGCATATCCCCGTGGGGCTCCCGGGTTAGAATAGGGCCTCGGTATCTCCATGCCTGCCATAAGAGGCAACAAAAATGGGGCGGTCTGTTTGCCGTGGACTGCGACCTGTGTTGATGGAGGAAGGGATTCTGGTGATTGAGGTTGGCGTATGTCTAAGGTTGTACCCTCCAACACATCACTTCGACCCTAACTTCTTCTAGACAGACCGTCAGATGGGCCGGATCTGATCAACCGGCTGGTCATGCCAAGCCCTTGATGTTAATTACTAGGGCTGGATATTGACCTCATTTTCATATTGCAATATATTGCAGTTATTTGAGAGATATTGCAATACATATATTGACTGAACTGATTCTGCCTAAATATATACAGCTCACCGTGTAAAACATCGTTTTGTTGTTGAATGTGTTACCAAAGTTACAAAAAAGCTTTTACGGTTGCTTTGTGAAAGGAGGCTCAATCTATTGCAGAATTGAAACCATATCGCGATAATCGTATTGTATAGTTTTGGACCGGTATAAACCGGTAAACCGGTAATATTGCACAGCCCTATTAATTACCTACAAAGTTTGCTTCTCCAAATTCCATTATCAAAGCACTTAACCATCAATAGATTTTCTTATGACCTAAACTTTCTACAACTCCATCCTATTTTCTATATCTTAGTTATTAAGGATTCAGCAATTTTGCTGAATCCTTATTGTTATTGGCGTGTTTTTTATTATTATTATTAGGTCTTCAAGACATAGTCTGGAAGACCTATTGTTTTTATCCGAATTATTATTATTTGTACTTTTTTTGTTACGCAGATACAGCCAAAACGGCTGCTGCAAATTCGACCAAATTTTGCATGCTGATAGCCTTTACTGAGGAATAGACATGCGAAGCTTTTGAGCTTGATCGGATTATGCGTTAAAGGCACAGTACCACTCAAAGTTTCAAAAATTAACATTGGAAAGTTTTTCAAAATGCACTTAGAGACTTGCAACTTTTTTAAAAAGATGTGCACTTACATTTGCAGCAAAAAAGTAAATCATGGCGAAATCGTAGCTTGCATACTTGCGCCGCCATATTGCTTTATTTGACTTTTTTGCATTTTCACACCCCATGCATCTTTGAAAATCTTCTCCTCTGAAAATACTTGCATCTAAGAGCTGAAATTCTCCAATTGTGAAGCTGAGTGATTGGGCAATTCAGGGTGATTCAGATTTTGATGAAAGCTAAATATTTATTTCTCAGCAACTCTTCAAAATCGAGCAACATAGCTCATGTGAGCATGTTCAAAGGGCGATAACTCAAGAACTTAAACTCACAATTGCACCATTTCTGCAGGTATGTAAGACCTATATGTTGACTTGAGGAAACTGTTAAAAAATCGATCGCGAACAGTTATTTTCGTTCACAATTAACCAGCAAAATCGGCAAAAATCTTTTGACCAAACTTTAACATGGGGTAATTTTTCAAAATGCACCTACAGACTTGAAACTTGTTTTGCATGAAGCGTCATAACAGTACAAACGAAAAAGTCAATCATGACAAATTCATAACTAGCATAGTTTTTGCGCATTATCAACCTCTTTGCAATAATCACAGTTTGCTTATGACATTTGGGCCTATTATAACTAACCGTTTACCACTAGGACACAAAAGACCATGCGAAGGTCAAACACTGTGTGAAGTTCAAGCAGGAAGTCTTGAAGACCTAAGTACTGCCTTGGCAGTCCTAGTTATTATTATTATTATTATTATTATTATTCCACGATTCTTGTGAGCAAAATTCAGCCAAAACTAGCGACTCGATTACAACCAATCTTTACAATCTTATAGCCCTTACCAAGACCTCGCGACATGAAACTTTTCAGCCAATTCGGACATTGCATTAAAGGCTCAGTACCATTCAAAATTTTCAAAATTAACATTGGAAATTTTTTCAAAATGCACTTAGAGACTTGGAACTTTTTTTAAACGATGCGCAATAACATTTCAAGCAAAAAAGTAAATCATGGCAAATTCGTAGCATGAATACTTTCGCCGCCATATTGCTTTTTTTTTACTTTTTGAAATTTCCGGACCCCATGCATTTTTGAAATGTAACACCTCTACAGATACTTGCATCTAACACCTGAAAATCTCCAATAATGTACCTGAGACATTGGGAATTTAAGGGTGATTCAGATTTTGATGAAAGTCAAATATTTATTTCTCGGCAACCCTTCAAAATCGGGCGACTTTGCTCATGTAAGCATATTCAAAGGGAGATAATTAAAAAAGTTAGACTCACAATTGCACCATTTTATCAGGAATGTAAGATCAATATATGGACTTGGTAAAACTGTCAAAACATTGCTCGCGAACAATTATTTTCGTTCACAATAAAGGATCAAAAATTGGAAAAATCATTTTGAACAAAATTAACATGGGCTAAATTTTCAAAATGCACTTAGAGACTTGAAACTTGTTTTGAAAGATGCGCAGTAACAGTACAAACACAAAAGTAAATCATGACGAATTCATAAGTAGCATGGTTTTTTCACATTATCAACTTCTTTGAAATAATCACACATTAGGTCAGAGGAAACATGCTATTGTAGCCAAATGCGTCGGTCAATTTTCATGAAACTTTTAGGGATGATTGCTAACATCACTATGTGCGTAATGAATGTTCTTTTAATGCGCTGAATCCGTTTGTCGTCGCTTGCGACTATATTTAAACTTTTCAATTTCAAATCAACCTTTTATGCTAACGCCAAGAAGGCGGTGGCCAATGGGTCAATCCAGTGTAGCATTGGCAACGCTATTGGAGTATGCCCGGAGTATGTCAGTCTGTTGGAGACCCACAGACATTTGGCATCCCCCTTGTTGGACTCCGTGGCGGGTGGGGAGCAGGTCTGGCGAGACACCTTAAACCAACATGACTTCCCAAAAAATGCGCAGGTCTGAGGAAGTACTTCAGTCCTCATCTTGGGATGAGGGGTCAAATCTTAACTTATGGCCAAGATTCATTGTGATGGAAGGGGCAGTAATGGTGGTGAGCCACTTAAACTCAATTCCTTCGCAATTGAAAAAGGATTTGCTGTTATTGATAAAAACATTACTAAACTTCGCTCTGGCTCTCTTCTGATTGAATGTTCAACCAGACAAACAATCAAATAATCTAGTCAAACTTACTAACTTTGCTAGGGTGGCTGTCAAACTCGCCCCTCACCGCTCTCTCAATACCTGCAAGGGCATTGTCCGCGACAGGGATAGGGTTCTTTCTAACATGTCCGAGGTCGAGCTTGTGACTCAGCTCAAATCACAATGCGTAACACATGTGAAGAGATTCACATTCAATGATGAGGAAAAGAACAAGACCTTTCCATCAAATACTTATTTGATGGAATTTGCTACATCGTCACTTCCTCCTAAAATCAAGGGAGGGTATCTTCTCATCACGGTGGAATTATACATTCCAAACCCACTTCGGTGCTTCAAGTGCCATAAGTTTGGACATGGTTCCAACTCTTGCCGTGGCAGCAAAATCTGTCAGAAATGTGGCAAGGGTGACCATGATAGTTCCACTTGTGAAGCTCCTCACGTGTCCTAACTGCAAAGGGCCCCACATGGCGTCCTCTAAACAATGCCCCACTTACATCAAGGAAAGTAAAATTACCAAATTCAAATCTGAAAACAATGTGTCATTTGCAGAGGCCAGGAAACAGGTCTCAAAAAAAAGATAAAAAAATCACCAATCCTCTGACAAGGACCCTGTCAGTGTTGCAAACAGGTTCCAGGACCTTGACTTGGTTGTGGACATGGATGATTCCCCTTGTCCATCCAGGTCCACAAGCCGCTCTCCATTGCGGCAAAGAGCATCCTCATAGGATCCTCGGGGGTGAAGGCTCTCAAGGCTCCTAGTATAATTTTAAAATGTATATTTTCACTCTTTTTATTAATTATGGCAATTCTTCAGTCGAATTGTCGTGGTTTTAAAGCCAACTTTAATGAGCTCTCTTTACTGGCTCAATCATATAATCCACAGGCAATATGTCTGCAGGAAACTCATTTTAAATGTCCACTCCTCAAATTTAAAGTATTAAACTTTTTTTCTAACTTTTTTTTCCAAAAGTTTAGTGTATATGCATGAAATGTCCACCCAATAAATAGGGGTTACTGTGGGTTTTTTCGAGATATTCTAAGACAAAGATCCCTCTGTCGGTCAGAGTTTTAACATGGGAGTCTATGGGGATATGATGACCTTTTCGGAGAAATCTTAAATTTTAATTAGTTCCTGTATTAAACTTTTTTTAATATGAAAACATGTTAGAGCAAACATAATCTACTCCCAGAGAAAATTAAAAAACATATATGGTAGTATGGGTTTTTAGCCGCTACAGCACATCATGTATTCAAACATTTCAATTAAATTATCAACATTCAAACTATTTTTGGACTAAAAACATGCTTTCTCCCACTCATTATCTTAAAATATACCTGAACGCATTCATACAAATCATATTCATTCAACAACATCTACTTTCTAAGAAAAACAGATAATAGAACTTGCTAAATGATAGTTACAATTAAAATTGCTGAGTCAGCAAAATTGTGAATAATTTCAAAATGAAAATACTACGTTTCTTTATTGTGATGAATATGTTGTCTGAAATCATCAAAATTGAGAAATTACCCCTTCAATTTGGTGTATTATAAAAGAACATTATGATTTAATGTTATTTGAATTTTGTAATTCTGACTGAGGAGCGAACATCCTTAAGCAATCTGGTAACACCACCACGCGTGGTTTCTCTTTATATAATGCCTTTTCACCAGACTTGGAAAGAGCCAAGGGGGTGCATCAATTCTTGTGAGACAAGGAGTGATTGACAGTCAAATGCCCCTTAAAACTAAACTGCAAGCTGTAGCTGTATAGCTTAGCTTATTCAAAACTCTTACATTATGTTCAATATATATTCCACCTTCAGATTACCTTGGACTACAAGATCTTGATGATCTTGTGCAGCGACTCCTTAAACCTTTTCTTATTATCGGTGACTTAAACAGCCATAATCCCTTGTGGGGAAGTAATTCAACCAATGACAAGGGTAAAAAGTTGGAATATTTCCTTGGCAATAATGGTCTTTCATTATTTAATGATGGAACCAATACCTATTTACATCCTGCTTTAGGAACATATTCTGCAATTGACTTGTCTATCACTGACCCATCATTACTTAATGACTTTAATTGGTCAGTCCATGAGGATATGTGTGGCAGTGATCACTTTCCAATAGTATTGGAACCTGCCCTATCTTCCCCTGAAGAACAAAATCCTCATTGGAAGTTTTCCAAAGCAGATTGGGACACTTTTTCTTCCCTTTGAATGGAAAACACAAAATATGAATCAATATTATGTTCTGAATACCCTATCCAAACATGTTCAGATAAATTAATAGAATTTGCTAATAAAACCAATTCTTAATCAACCTCTAATCCACGTATTGCTAAACCATGGTTTAATGATACATGCAGACAAGACATTCAAGCACGTAAAATGGCTGAACGAAGGTTCAACAAACATCGTACCCCAGGCAATCTTGATGGCTGTCCACGCTGGACAGGTCGACGGGTAGAAGCCCGACTAAATTTGAGTCCTACTAAAACCTGTTGTCTATCTCTCACTGTGCCTTTCTTTCCGTCTTTGCCCTCGTCCTTTCGATCCCTTTCTCCCTTATCTGTCCACTCCCTTTTTGGATGCTTGTCATCCACGTGCTTAATAATTGAAGTATTGTTCAAAGCACGTTAAACCCCAACTCACTCACTCACGCACTTGTTGGCTGTCGCAAAGCTCGGGCTATGGCTCGCCGCACTGTCAATCAAGAAAAACGCAAATCTTGGAGAGGCTATGTGTCTAAAATTAATTCCAGAACGCCTATGAGCAAGGTCTGGAATATGATAAGTAAAATTAAAGGCAAAGGTTCCAAATCATCAATAAGACATCTTTGAACAGGTCAACGGTGACCTTCTTACATCTAAAACTGATATTGCAAATAAGTTTGCTGAAACAATCTCCAAAAACACTTCATCACCAAATTATGTACCTGAATTTCAAAAATATCAAAAGGTACAGGGAAAAAACCCACTAAATTTTAATTCTGATAATGGAGAAGTTTATAATGAACACTTCTCCCTTTCAAAACTTAAAACAGCCCTTCTAAAGCACATGACACGGCAACTGGACCTGAAACATCCCGGGAAGGATTACACAAATCCTTCAAACAACCCCCCAATAGCATTAAAGTCATAGTCTCCTTTTTGTAAGGCAACTAAACTGAACTAATTATTCTTCACGAACAAAATCTGATCACTAACACAAATATTTCCCATCGCATTTGCAAAGATTTTAATGTTTATGCCCGTTTTACAGTTTTGGATGAAACAGCTTATTGGCGTATGCCGTTTCAGACCGATGAGGTATCGAATCAAGTGCAATCCCATCACGAGTACAAACACCGGAAATCTAGTCATCGCAACGCCGATACTTATGACAGACGCAATCTTCATCGAGTTTACCTCCTTTTTGTTATTTCTTTATTTGAATAGCGTAAGCTATTAGCTATTTTCATTGGCTATTCAGCTTGGATATTTTAAGCGTTCTTCGTCACGGTCTTAGCGAAATGACGTGGTAAGGACTAACGCTTGCAAAAGACACAATATTCGCAGTCTGATTAAAATCGACCGTGTTCCGAGGAATAAAAGTTTCAAAATATTGACTATCGAGATTCGAACTCTATCTGTCTAGGCTATCCTCTCCACTAGGTCTGACCGCACCCTACTGTAGCGCACGTTCTTGCTTAAACTCGTCTAACCAATCACAATTCGTGCGGCAAAAGCATTCGGTATCAGTAGCTAGGGGCAAGTAACTCCCATTTACCATTCGTTAACCTTGATAGCCGCTATCTTTATTTTAAACGCGATGATGTGATTGGTTCTAAAAAAAAATTTCAAACGTTAGGGGAAAGATTTCTGTGAGTGGGTAACTACTTCTCTGGCATTTATTACAATTTGCCTTGCAAAAATGAGACTATGACTTTAACAAGTTGTGTTTGTAAAAGAAGGGAACGGATATTCAATGATCGCCTGGTTTGGTACTTCGAAACCAACAAATTACTAACAGATATCCAATGTGGCTTCCGTAAAAAACGTAGTTTAGAGAAAGCATACGATACGACTTGGAAGCATGTCATTTAAATGGATCTCTTTGAATTTGGAATGCGAGAATGCCAGAATTTATATCCAACTTTTTACATGATCGCCAATTTAAAGTCCGGGTGGGTTCTACCCTCTCTGATTTCTTTAATCAGGAAATGGGTGTTCCACAAGGAAGCATTTTTTCAGTCACTCTATTTAGTATTAAAATAAATAGTTTGGCTAAAGTCTTAAATGATTATACTGATGGTTCTCTTTTTGTAGATGACAATGGAGTCTCTTGCCGTGGCAAGAATATGCAATCTATTGAGCGGCAGTTGCAGCTTTGTTTAAATAAAATTAGTAAATGGTCGTTGGGAAGCTAAAACTTCTTGTGTGCATTTCTGCAGTGAGACAAAAAAGCACAAAGCTTTAGAGATTTTTGTGGATAAGACTCAAATCAAAGTCGTGCCAGAGGCAAAATTTCTTGGTCTTACTTTTGACAGTAAACTCTCCTTTATCCCACATATAAAAAAGCTTTAAGCTAAATGTTTAAAAGCACTAGACCTTTTAAAGGTCGTCTCAAATGCTAAATGGGGAGGAGATGAAGAAACCCTTATACATCTCTATCGATCGCTCATCTGGTCAAAACTGGATTAAGATCCATTATTGATGGATCTGCCCGTCCCTCATATAACAGAATGCTAGATACAATACACCACCGGGGTATTAGACTTTTTCTTGGGGCTTTCAGGACATCTCCCGTTGAAAGCCTTTATGTCGAGGCTGATGAGACATCTCTTTCAGATCGGCGCATCAAGTTAGCACTTCAATATATAACTTATATAGCTCAAATCTAACCCTTTAAATCCAGCTTAGAACTGCGTATTCGATCCTGAATACCAGCAGTTGTATTCTTCAAAAAAACAAAGCAATACCAACTCTTGGTATCCGTATTCAACAACATGTTGAAGATTCGGATATCGAGTGAGTGGGCGAGTTGGGGTTTAACGTGCCTTGAACAATATTTCAGTTATTAAACACATGGATGACAAGCATCCAAAAGAGAGTGGACAGATAAGGGAGAAAGGGATCGAGAGGATGAGAGAAAAGACGATGAAAGACATAGTGAAGGACAGACAACAGGTTTTAGAAGGACCCAAATTTGGTCTGGCTTCTACCCGTCGACCTGGGGTCTCTGAAGCACGTGAACCACCACAACAGGATAAGGTATTGAGTCCAGAGGTGGTCGGATATCGACCTTCCAATTATAGCAGAACACGGTATGCTGGCCACTCCACCATGGCAGCTAGTCAAGCCCCGTGTTGATCTCAGCTTAACCACTCTTAATAAATCTGAAACTAATCAGTTAACATTCCTGCAGGCTTTCAATGAACTCCGTGATTTTTATTCTGATTAAAAACCAATTTATACTGATAGTTCTAAGGATGGGGAGACAGTTGCAGCAGCAACTGTTACACCTTCAACAATTTATGCTTCAAGGCTGCATGATGGCAGCAGCATTTTCACAGCTAAAGCATAGGCCATCCGCAAGGCCATTCAGCATATCAAAAACTCTACTGCTAATAATTACATAATCTTTTCTGACTCTCTATCATGCCTTCAGGTTATCAACAACTGCAAAAGTGATCACCCCATTATTCGGGATAATAAAGCTGATTCAGCAGCTAAGTCAGCTCTTAATTTCAAATATATCTCACAAACTAATGTTCCATATACAGATTCCAAACCTGCTATTAAATCTTATATCAAACAGCGTTGGAGGTCCCAGTGGGACCAACAACAACACAGTAAACTTCATGAAATACAACCTTATTTAGGTTATAAATCTCTATCTTCTTTTACCCGGCAAGAAGCGTGTGTCTTGCGACGATGTCGCATTGGACAGACACTCATTCATATCTTTAAAAGGGGGAAGATCCTCCGGTGTGTATTCCCGGAAAGTGTCCCCTCACAGTTAAGCACATCTTGTGTGACTGCTGGGACACTGCACACGTAAGGGAACCATTTTACCCAAATGTTTCAATTTCATAACTTTTAATCAAATCGGTGAACACCGTATTTTATCCTATCAAAAGGAAATCAATCTATTTGATAACTCTCTATATCAGCTTTTAACCAACTATGTGATATTTTGCTGATGTTTTTACAGCCTTCGTGCTGTATCACGTTTTTGCTTTTGCAATCTTTCTCATTTCATTAAATCTCACGCCGCTAATGGCTGTACTATTGCCCAAGCGGCGTTAAACAACAACTCACTCACTCTACTGGCATAAATCCTGCATATCTAACAATCCTCAAGTAACCTGTTTTCATGGGTAACCTGTTTTCACGATGAAAACTGGGGAATGAGTGAGTGAGTCGGGGCTTAACGTGCTTTCAACAATATTTCAGTTATTAAACACGTGGATGACAAGCATCCAAAAGAGAGGGGACAGATAAGGGAGAAAGGGATCGGAAGGATGAGAGAAAAGAGAAAACTGGGGAAAGAGGTTATATAGCTACAGCTCTGCAGATAAGAACAACCCATTGATAAAATATAGCTGTAGCTATATAACCACTTTCCCCAGTTTTCATCGAGTTTATAAAAGGCAATATCAGGGTATCAAAGAGCCTATTTTACCTAAGCAACTGTAGCTAGTTTGTTCTACATCGATCTAAGCATTTTTTCATCAATCTATTTAACAATTCACTTCAGCGATGAAAATCGAATAAAATGTCATGCTTTTCATGTAATACTATTTTTGGTGAACACTTATGTTTGATTTTTAAAAGTATAATCGCTATCAATTTTTTTCAAACAATATTTTCCTGTAAAGGTATATTGTTCTTATCCTGAATCACTGACGTTGGGTCACTATTTCAACTAAAATACTGCCTCAAATAATTGTTTAATTACCATTGATATGGATACCTTTTTTTACACCAAACGCTTGCAGTGTTAGATTGTCAAATGATTTATCTTATAAACTGATTGGAAAACATTCTCTGAAAAGCTTTAATTTTTTTCTGTGATATTGTTACGATACATGTTACATACAGCATTGTTTTGGGAAGAATAAACACATATCTCTTAGGTGTGTAGCTTTACCCGACAGCAGTGTAAATGTATAGATCACGCGGCATTGATTCTGTTCATGCATTCACTGGTTTGTGGCCAGAAAGATATATACTTTCATTACCAAAATGAACATATTTGAATAGCAACATTTTACGCACTGCACCGTACACACTTGGAATCAGACATTCATATAATCCAAAGAAAATATTGAATTATGTTTGTATAATGTTAACATTAAGAAATAGGATTCGAAGTTGTGGCAAGTGTTGTACTCTCATAATTTGACCTTTTACAAATGAAAACCATGAAAACAAGGTAACACTTACTGACACCAATTTAGTGAAAATAGACATCTGTTTTTGAAATGTCAACTAATTTCAACAAAGTAATCAAACAACTTATGATTAACATAAATCAAACAACTTATGATTAACATAAATCAAACAACTTATGATTAACATAAACTTAATGATGGAAAATATGTATTCTATCACTTTGTGGTGTTCATGATGTCTAGCTATGATAGAAGTGTGATTTTACTACCATAAAAAACAGGTAACAAGAAAGTACAACTGTGCCGAAATGACACTACATTGACTTGCACATGCGAGGCCAAAAACAAAGTGAGAGTCCAGACGTATGATTGATTTACGACAGAGTCAAACCAGCGCTACTACCTACGTTTTGACTAGGATATTCAACGCATTTGACAAGTAAATAAACACCCTGAAAATTCGAAATCAGTCAAATATACTCACTGTGAATACAGGAAACCACGACGAAATGCAAGTCGGACAGCCACTTGAAAGGGAAAACCTGCGTTGTTCACTTCCGGTGCGCTCAAATTGTGTTTACAATAACCTTTTCAGTATATTTTTAAAGATGAAGTTCAATAAAGAAAATATTTAGATTAAGTATCCTTTACAAGCGTATGAGCATGATATGAATTAAAATTTACATGTATATGTAGTATGGACTAATCAATGCATCAGTCTCGAGATTTAGCTGATCAAATATCGTGTGCCAAAAATGTACACAGAGATTATACATGAAAATATTTTCACGATTTTTACCCCCAAAAAATTGTCAATAATTTTCTTTTTCAATTCCATATACCTCTAACAATACCATACAATAATACGTTAAGAAGTGTTTGATTTATTTGGATGGCCAGATGTTATATTGACTCAACAAATGTGTGCGAAAAGGCAGATGAGCCAAAACCCAGCAGGCAATCTGACGTTGTATCAACGTTGAAACGACGTCGCGTAGCAACGTTGAAATAACATTGATATTTGATTGGATTTGAAAGTTCCGGCGACGTCGAAATCTGACGTTATTTCGACGTTGTTTCAACGTTGAAGCCAAGACGTTGAATTGACGTTGAAAAGCTCATTCACGCTGTGTTATCTTTGTTTCATTATCATATGTCATGCAACGTTTCATCTGTGAGGCGTTGTAATTACCTATAGCTCTTCCATCGCCCTTAGAGCATGATTTGAGTGCTTACGTGTGATTAGCCACGTAATGGAAATTAATTTAGTTGTGAGGGCATTCATGTTAATATGACACTGCAACGATTTAAATCAAGGTGTAACCAAAAAAATGTTTGTTACAAGTGAGCAATAACCGTTTTGTAAGAACTTTTAACTATATCCAATATTAATAGCACTTTGAAATGTCATCGATTGCTTTTCGTTTTTGCATTATTTATTTAATTCTTCAAAACAATCCATAACTTCTTTGATGTTATTAATGATAATGAAATGTCATAAAATTGATCAATTGTCAGTTTAACGTAAAAAAACAACCAAATTTCGACGTCAGGAACCTAACGTTGTTCCGACGTCGAACATTAGTTGATCGACGTCCTGACCTGAAATCAACCAAATTTCGACGTTGTAATGACGTCAGATGCCTGCTGGGAATGGTTTATGTATAAAGCCCAAAATGGTAATGATATATATATATATATATATATATATATCGACATTTTTGACTTGATTTGACTTTGCAGTTACTGATCATGCCATTTCTATTATATAAGTTATGTTTTAATCACCATTATTTGATCTTGACTTTGCAGTTACTGATCATGCCATTTCTATTATATAAGTTATGTTTTAATCACCATTATTTGATCTTAGGAATAGCATAAAACATATCTAATGAAACGTGTCCAATCATCGATAACAATCCACTTAAATTCATTTGTTTAAACGAGAGCAGAAACAGAAAATGTTTGGCACTCACACTGAACAGTAGCTGTTGCTGTATCCATTGCTGCTCCTCCGACTGAAGTCACTCTACACGTGTACTGCCCTGCTACACTAGGGACGACACTGGAAGCGGGAAGGTGGATTGTTAGTGATGAGGAAAAGTCTCCTTGGAATACACCTGAATCTGACCAGGCAGTGCCAGACTGGAACCTTGCACTCTTATCAGTGAATGATCCTAACAATATGATTTTTTTTCCATGTCTCCAGTCAAAGGCGTTGATCACATCAGAACCATCTTTAGTGTAGTTACAGCCCAGAGTGAGAGGTTGTTGTTGAACTATTCCTGCACCATTATAGGCAGTCACTGTCACTGTCGTATTGGCTGCTGTAATATAGATATGTGAGATCAAAACTATCTATCATAAACCAGATAGAGGTGATATGGGGCAATTTTCAAGATTATTTCACTTATGTCGCGCCCGCTCGTATTATTGCAGGTACAAAACCCGCACCACCAAATTGCTCAAATTTTCTTTGAAATATTTTGAAGAAGGAGTTCAAGGCAATAGTTATGTTTATAATACCAGTTGACACTATCTTGCCTGCATTTACGTGGGTGATTAAAAAAGTTCAAAGAATGACATATAAATCAAGATCAAAGAATAACTTTTTGTATTTTATTTTCAACATAGTGTCCACTGACTTTATATACTTTTAGACCATTCATTATACCATTCCTGTAGACCTCTTCGTTCTCAAGAAATCTATCCATGGTAGCAATCAGACTGTTTTATAAGCAATGTCACAAGTCCAAGGAAATGGTTCTCCAGATTGTGGAAGTGGAAGAAGTCAGATGGTGTGACACTTGAAGAGTTGGGTAGATGTAGAAGAATTTCAAAGCTCCATTCCGTTGCGGAAGTGACAGCAACACGAGCTTCCCTTGCGGTTTGGCCTGCACCTAATTGCTTCATTGATTAGCGTAATATACCCTGTTGTTTCGCCTTTCTTCAAGTAATCAACCATGATGATACCCTGGCTATCCAAGAGCTTGCTCATGGGAGCATTTTGAATACCGACCCAAACCTTATGCCCAGTGTCTCTCCAATTTGTATAAATGGTCATGTGTCTGTCTGCAAGCACCATGTTGTCAACCACACCAACTTGAACAACAGTGTTCTGGAATCATCTTGAACACTCTGCCGACCACTTTAAATTCAGAAATTACCTTGCAACTTTGGAAAATGCAAGGTAGTCATCATAATGTATAGACAACGTCGTCATGTCCTATGTAGGAAAAATACTTGATGGCAGCTTTCAACATCATTGAGGATTAATCCTTGTTATTGGCGTGATTCTAATGTTCTTCCAAGATTCTTTTGAACAAAATACCTCATCAATTTCAACGAAAATAATTGCCCTTATTATGAAAAACCAAACAAAATAGGTTCTTGCGTAAAAGGCCAAGTTGCTGTCAAAGTTTCAAAATTTACAAGGCGGATTTTCAAGATGTTCGCATACACTTTCAATTTGTAATAAAAGACGTGCAATAAGAAATATAAAGATGAAATCGCAGGTCACAACGTTTCGGCGCCATCTTGACTTTTTGCACTTGTTCGAAATGTCTGATCCCACTCAAAGAACCCAAACTCGAATTTCATGATTTTTGCATCAGAGTAGGGCATGACCAGGGTCTTTAGAACCAATCCTTCTCTTCCTATTATAACACATAGTGTGCGTTTGCAAAAGTAATCAATTGCAGGTGTGTGTGCACGTTTGCAATGTTGTCAAAGTGTGATCAGGCGGGCATGGAAAGCTACAAGATGTGACCTTCGGATATCACTATAATCATGCATTCCTTCTCATCAGATTGAAAAGACTTTTATGTTTTTTTAGTGTTGTTCTCAACCTGTCAAAACGGGATGTAAATTGCGCTTATCATACTCTTTTCAAAACGACTGCAGTGCGAGTGAAAAAAAAAGAAAAGTGTGCTTGATAACTGAGGTCAAGTAATAAACAGAATACTAAACTTCCCTCAATTTAATGCTATTTCTTTTGATCTCCTTACCGATTTTGTTTTGAAATTGCTTTTGCATGTTATATACTCAATCAATAAATCGTATAATAGAAATAGTAATAAATTGAAGGTCGTTTAATATCTATCATGACAATGACTTAAACTGATATACCAGCCTGCAGAAAACCTTTCGAAATTAGTTTTTGGTCTTACAGTTCATACGCACATGTGCTAGTTATTATGTGGGGGCGGGTTTGCGCAGTGGTATGCGCGTTCGGCTTCAGGCAGCTTGGCAACTTTGTTTGCTGTTGAGAACTGAAATGATACATCGAATTTCAGCGAAGGGCCACCTACGGTTAGCTGGTTCGATCCCTTTCTCCCTTATCTGGTCACTCTCTTTTGCTTTACATCCAAGTGATTAATAACTGAAATATTGTTCAAAACACGTTAAATTCTCACTCACTCACTAACTTCCAGCCGATGCTCGCAGGGTTCACCGCAATGCATAGCAGCCGCGATATCAGTGAAACACGTAACGCGGCATTAAACCCCATCCGACATCGCATAGTTAATCTATAGTTCCATATGTTTATGACTCATTTGCGAATGTCGCTACAACAGGGGAAGCAACTTTAACAACATTCCTAAAAATCAACGTTGTTATTATTGTTCAGCTTGGAACTTTTCAAAATTCTTAGACTGAACCGCGACGGTGGGCTCATTTGATACATGTTATCATGTGTCTTTATTTCAAACATGATTAGTTAAACAGATCACAGAGTCACAGTCCGTCAAACATAAGGTCAAATGAGTTTATGTATGATTTTCGATTATAGTGACAGCATCCTGTTTGTTCTTTAGGAAACTGAATGGGTTTTGTTTTTGCTTCGATTACCAAGGTATTGTTACAATATGAATGCATGGTAGATGTCTCAAAGAATATTCACATTGTAACCTCGAGACGACGTTATCAGGAATTGTATAGAGAAAATAGTTCGTCTTTTAACCTAACTTTATCAGATTTGGATACCAAGTTTATCCGAAATCTTTATTGCTCCGTAAACACCCTCCACAATGATATGAAGTGTCAAACGCGGAGAAAGTTCAATGATACACTGAGGACGTGTTGCTAAATCATGACTTTTTTTCCAATTTGCAAATTTCTGCTTCTTGTGTAGAAGCTTCTTAATGGAATTATTATTTGAAGCAAAGCAGTTTCGACGCGCTAGGAATTTGCATTCTGCATTCATTAATTCAGAAAATTAATCTTATCAAATCGATAGACAAAAAGGGTAAACTTACGTTTAACAGCACCTGCCAACAGCAGAATAAAGTATATCACAGATGTTAGATGTTCTGAATCCTCCATTTATTCTCTTTATAGGCCGAATGACAGCACCCTCCTAAAGTGAAAACAAGGAAGTATGTTGAAGATCTGAACAGAAAGGGAGTTGCCTCCCTTCAGTCAATCTACGCCAGGATATCAATAGGTAAGTACTTAAAGATAATATTTCTATGAGTTGTCGTAGCAAAGGTCATGGAAGGTTTGCAACAAGATCTAGTGTTAAAATTGCATTTTTACAGTGTTGTCTTGAAAAAGATAATTAAATACCTCAAATGGTTGTCGGTATTCCATCGAGGAGATGTGCTCGAACGCAACATTCATGTGGTATTGTTTATTAGTAAATATCTCAAGCAAATGTGATTTTCGTAACATATTAATGATATAAATACATAACGATTAAACATGATGCTGTCAACGTCATGTACGATCGGATCGAAATCATATGTATTATATGTCTCTTATTTGAAAATATAAACAAAAGGTATTTAAGATTAATATGATAAAGTTTCATTCAAAAACACATGTAACTCGAAAACTGTCTCTATTATATTTTACAAACATTATGTCTTTTACAAACACCTTTTTGGGATGCGTTATTTTCGCTAAATGATGACTGGTAAGTTTGAAACAATTAAATGAAAGGCTTTTAGAATAAACTCTTTTTGATTATGTTATGTAAATTTTCAAAATAAATTGCTCGTCTGTCCATCCAAAATATGTTCACCATTCATGTTCCACTTCTAAAGAACCGCTGAATTTAGAGAGGTGAAGATTTGTTACAGGTACATAGGACAATTAAGATCATACATTCTAGATCTGACCACACCTTAAAAACTTCTTCGATCTTCCATCTGTATTCGTGTCCTTCGTTTCCACCAATCATCCACGCACAATCTGATCATTAATTATCCTATCATTTTCAAAATGGCACCTTACACCTTTATACTGTCGTTTGTACAATTCGATAGGCTGATTACTAAACTAAAACCATAGCTACCACTTAACAAACTAGTTTTTAAATGTTGGTGACATCCAACTAAACATTTCTTCAAATGTTATTTAATATAAAAGGAATGGAGAGGCTGCTATGACGACTGTCAACATTGAAAAAGAACAAGAACCTCAATTAAATATTCTTCTAATACACTTTACTGAATTTTAAAGTGTAGCTAAATGTTGACTTTTTTGGTGCTAGATGGTAGTTCCGCCTCTATTGTATTTCTGAAGTGACCTAGTGTTCAAATTAAGCGAGTTGATGTTGCAACGTACCTCGTCTGAGCAGGCAAGTTGTCATGCGCATTGCTGGGACATACAAGTCGATAACAGCATAAAACAACGCAAGATTAGATAACTCTTACTGGCTTGTCTCGAAATCAGGGTCTGGTTTCTTGTCGTTTTTACTGTGGAGACTACGCATTCACTACGTTTTCATGGATTTTTTACCAATATTCATCGTATTCATCATACACTGCAATCGTGGTTGTAAAGCTATAGGTAAGTTAGACGATATATTCTTTATATGTATATATCTAAAGGTAGGGGTTGATCATGTTGATTTCGTACTAATTATTTAGGTACTATAAATCCTTCAGACAAAGATTTCCTTTTTGTTACAACTTACTACACCATAGGCGTTTTCGGCAGGTGTATATTTCATAACATAAAGTAAAGGTGTTTGAAGATAACCTCCTTTAGTCGGACATCTTCTGCCAATTGTTATCGTTTCACGGTATATATCTAAAGATTGGATCCCTTTTGACGATATTTTATAATTACATGTATATCACGTTTATCATAAGGGAATGGTTATATGTTGTAGTTGATGGTCACTGGCTCCCTGTAAATGCAAAGTACAGTACTCCATAAAACACACCATTGTTTACATGTGCCTTGTTCTACTTATAAATAAGACTTTCAGGTAAATGAAGCCCAACATAAACAATTGTTATCAGGCAAACACTGGTTTTTGCGATCCAAATTGGATAGTGGTGAGATGAAAGTTTCAATATCAGCATACAACATTTTCCATTTTTTTTGCTTATAAGTTTTAAGCATACTGACATTCTTGACAAAAATTCCTATATACATCCCATGTGATTCGACATCGATACCAATCATATCACTATCGCTTAGGAAAGAAAATAATAGTATTATGAATAGACTTTTAACTGTGTGCTTATATTACTTTGCTGAATTTCGCATCATAATCGGCCTGCTAGAAAAATATTTTTCATAATTTTAATTACTTTCTTGTTGATTAGTGACTATTTATATAAAATTTATTTATGAATCTATGTGCACATGATTTCAATATTGTTCTTTTGTAATTGCAAACATGGTACCTATATAAATTCTATTGAAAAAAACCCACAGAAATTTCAAAACTGTCATTTGAAAAGTTGATTTTATTTTTGATATGATAATAGTAAGTTAAAGGTTAGACAAACTTTCTCGCATAGAGAACCAAATGCCTAAAAGTAAATTGAAAAGTTTTTTCTATATTTTATCTTAAAACAATTATAAATTCATATTTGTTTCTTTCAGAAAGATTAATATTTTGTTCGGTTTTATTTGATAATAAATTTGTAAATATAGATTTTGTCATCAAACACTTTTGAAGCATAAGGTAGTCTACATTTCTTCCTCGCAGAAATAAGGGATGGTACTCATCTTTGAATGAATCAACCTAAAGCACGGTTATAATTTCGGAGAGGCAACCCGACCCAATATTTCATTATGAAAAACAGATATATAAAATTGTATCTGGTCATTCAAAATATACATCATTTTGTTAACTTAGTACATCATCGAATGATTTTGAAATGTAAAAGTGCGTTTTTCGTCTTAATTTGGAATTGGATAAATGAAGATATTCAAATAGACCTCATTTAAGGATTTCGACGGTCAACAATGATTTGACTCCGCAAGGTAGGTTATGAAAGTAAAAATGATTTACAACCGACAAAATAAAAAAAAATCAAAATTGGGGGAAAAAGCAAATGGCCTTAAAGCAAAAGAAAAATTAATTTGTGTCTTTTTATCAACATTATATAGGAAATAAATTGTGCAATGAGTTTAAATCTAGGAAAAGAGAGAGAGAGAGAGAATGAGAGAGAGAGAGAGAGAATGAGAGAGAGAATGAGAGAGGGAGAGAGAGAATGAGATAGAGAGAATGAGAGAGAGAGAGGGAGGGAGAGAGAGCGTAGGACCACCGTAGGAACGGAGACGTCTGGCTTATGTCTGTCGGCTTAGACGGCTACCCGACGCAGTTCTTGTCGTTGACCTTGCCGTCAGAAAGCAGTTACATCGGTGCAGAGTACGCATCCTGAGGGGTTGTGATGCGGGGTCTCCCTGATCTAGGCTTGTATTTTGTCTGACCAGTCTGTTTGGACCGATATGTCAAGATGGTTACCGCTGTGGTGGAGCAGCCGAAGGTTTTGGCAACATTACCCCTTCAGACTCCCATTTTGATCATTTCTATGGCCCGTTCGCGTTGTTCTGCTGTAATTCTCGGCATTCTTTTTGTGGTTTTCCAATGACAGTGAGGACAGTGATTTGTGTGTGAGCCTTTTACACCAAAACTGCACGCGTGGATCTTGCAACTTTAAAAAATTCGATTTTTACAGAACCTTACACATGAAGACGTCAAGTTTCTTATGGATGTTTGTATACATCAAACCGTAAGTCGTAATTCTTCAAAGAAATTTGGAAGTTGGTATAGTGATACAATACAATGTTATGGATGACAACTTCTGTTTTATTTCACACGACATTTGAGTGTACGTACACGATAGTACAAATAGTCCTTGGTACTCAAACTAGCTGTTATCATCTTGAGTGCATACTATTGGTTTTTTATCTTTACGATACGACCGCCTCTATGTATTAGGACGCCGACAAACAAGACAAGCTGCACGGGCACTCTCCACGATTTCCGAAATTTGCCTTATGAGTTGGTGATACATTTCGGTTATAAAAACGTTGATATGAAACCGTTTAAGAAATTTAACCAAGAATGCCGGATGCTAGAATGTCAGAGGCTGTAAAGTCGCAGATAATTGGTCTTCTCGGCGCGGGTCCTTCTTTCGAGGAAATTGCAAGAATAACTGGCGCTATTACTCAATAATAAGTCGTTTAGCCAGATTCCTTTTACACTTTGTGGATGACCGAATCAGGGTTTGGAGGCGTTCAGGGACAGCGTATGCACCAAGTTTCTATTGTTAAGTTTATAGATGTATGTTTCATACTGGAATATATTGGGATATTCTGAAAATATTCACTCTCAAGTTTTGGATATAGTTATCGCCAAAACGCCTTGTAAGAGAAGATATAAACATAGTGACATTGCCAACATCTTGCCTGATCCACACATAAATAAAACCACTAGTAAAGCCATCTCTCGAACATGATAAAAATTGTTAACATTACCATTTTTATCATGTAATTTACGCATTTGATATACATGTAAAAAGGATATTGAAATAATTCATAGACATAGCTATAGACAATACCGTCAATAACGAGTTTATCATTACTCAGGAAAGCTGTACAGCCCTCACTATGGGCGTTGTCCATGAAAGGGAAGAGTTTAGATCTGAACCAAAATAATAGTTTAGAATCTGTTTTTACTGTTGATATTATCTCCATAACGATCACCGGACAGGGGCGATAAGTATGTACATGTACACAAACAGTTCACACCCTCTTCACACCTGTTATTAGCGTTATTACGGGTGCTGTCAATCCACGTTATTCAAATCTTTGGCCGAAAGTAAAATGTTGACCCTCAAACATCAATTGATACTGCCATGGTGACAATGTTCCGTGCAATCTGGGAATGATCACAATCTGCAGATTGTTCGCTCACAATCTGCAGATTGTTCGAACAATCTAGGAATTTTCTTTCATTCCTAGATTGTTTAAACAATCTGCAGATTGTGAGACCTGAACAATCTGGGAATGATCACAATCTGGGAATTTGCTTGTTTGTAGTATATCTTGCATTATAACATGATAATTGTCTAGTTTATTAAGGTTTTTCTTTGTGTATGCATCCAAATGATGGAGAATAGTTGTCAAGTCATAGATTGTGACAGGTTCATAGCTCGCCTATATATCAAACTGACGGAGTGTTAGGATCGATTCCTAGCTTACATATATCGACATTTTATCAAACTGAGAGAGAATAGGGGTCAATTCTCAGATTGTGAAGAGCTCATATCTCGCCTATATGTCAAACTGAGGGAGTATATCGGTCGATTCCGAGATTGCGAAGGGCTCACAGCGCGTCTATATGTCAAACTGAGTGAGTATAGGGATCTATTCTCAGATTGTGAAGGGCTCACAGCTCACTTTTATTTAAACTGAGAGGAAACAGAAGTCGATTCCCAGTTTGTGAAGGGCTCATAGCTCGTCATTATGTCAAACTGAGGGAGTATAGGGGCCGATTCCTAGATTGTGAAGGGCTCACCGCATGCCTTTAACTCAAACTGACGGAGAATAAGGGTCGATTCTCAGATTGTGAAGGGCTTACAGCTCACCTTTATTTAAACTGAGAGGAAACAGAAGTCGATTCCCAGTTTGTGAAGGGCTCATAGCTCGTCATTATGTCAAACTGAGGGAGTATAGGGGCCGATTCCTAGATTGTGAAGGGCTCACAGCTCGCTTTCATGTCCAACGGAGGGAGTATAATGGCCGACTCCTAGATTGTGAAGGGCTCACCGCTCGCCTGTATGTCAAACTGAGGGAGTATGGGGATCTATTCTCAGATTGTGAAGGGCTCACAGCTCACTTTTATTTAAACTGAGAGGGTATAGCAGTCGATTATCAGATTGAGATGGGCTCATAGCTCGCCTATATATCAAACTGAGGGAGTATATGGGCCGATTCCTAGATTGTGAAGGGCTCACCGCATGCCTTTAACTCAAACTGACGGAGTATACGGGTCGATTCTCAGATTGTGAAGGGCTTACAGCTCACCTTTATTTAAACTGAGAGAGAAAACAGAAGTCGATTCCCAGATTGTGAAGGGCTCAGATATCGTCATTATGTCAAACTGAGGGAGTATAGGGGCGGATTCCTAGATCGTTAAGCGCTCACAGTTCGCCTTTTTTTCAAACTGAGAGGGTATTGGAGTCGATTCTCATATTGTGAAGGGCTCACAGCTCGCCTATATGTCGAATTGAGAGGGTATAGCATAGATTCTCGGAAACGTGAGAAAAAGTGGATATGGGTCGATTCTCAGATTGTGAAAGGCCAATAGTTCGCCTTTATGTCAATGTGAGGGAGTTAAGGGATCGATTCCCAGATTGCGAAGGACTAATAGCTCACCTCGATGTCAAACTGAGGGAGTATAGGGGCAGATTCCTAGATTGTGAAGGACATTGCGCTTTGTGTTCTATATAGCTAGTAGGGGTTTCAATTCACATATTGTGACTATGTGTAGATGAAAACTAAGTTAGCATATCGATTCTGCGATTTTCGATTTTCATTAATGATAGTGGTATTCCGTACAACACTGTTTGAAGTAAGAATTATTTCTTATGGTTTAAACATATTTATTTCATAAAAAATACATGAACTGGATTGGCCAACATGCTCAACAGAACTTATGTGAAGGCCGCTCCAACAACAAATATTTAAGAAACATGAACATGACAATAACAATAACAGCGAACATGGTACAAATATGATCAAATCATCACAAACCAAAGTGGATTAGAAGTGATAGTGAGATGCATTTGTGGCATTTGCAATCATTAACATAATATGAGCATTTAATTATAAGTAAAACGTTTTGATTCGGTTATGAATTTGTAAACTGGTTTTAATATATCAGATCCTGTTACAATGCTCAGAGAAGGATGTCCATATAAAATTATTTCTAGCAGAAAGCCGTTTGTGTAATAATATTTGTTGGATATTATCGAATGTAATTTGGAGCATACGAAGAAGTAATGAAGTGCGTCCTCGTTGGTGGCCACAAGAGCAGTTAAATTTATCAGATATATATCTTTTAAATTTGTCAGCATTATTTTTTATATGTGTTTGAGGTTTGCATATGAAATTATTATAAACATATGCATTTATAAAATTCATAATACTGTAACAGTTAACATTTGTCGTGAATAATTAGACCAGATGTCTATCGGGGTTTGCTTATAAAAGCAACGTGTCACTGTGTCGCGTCTCTACTCAGACTCTTTGCGGGATCTGCGTATCAAAACAAAGTGTCACTGCGTCGCGTCTCTGTTGGACTCGAGTGTGCAATCTCGTACAATCACACCAACTTCCTCTTTCTAATTAATGTTTATTCAATGCAAGTATCTCGGGTGGCAAATATTTATATACTTATGTCATGAGTTTGATCGTCGTTCAAGTATTTTGATGTAAACAGTATTATATTTCCATAAGACATGTAATACACAACGTTCAGAATATATATATACAAAAAAGAAAAGGATTAGCAAACAGGCAGCAAATGACTATATAAATGCTTCTCCTGAAACAAACATAAAACGATTCAGGTATCATGTATATTGGTGGAAATTTACTTTTGCAATTATTCTTACTAAACTCAAATTGATAATAAGCTTTGTGTAACTTTGCATTTGTAACTTTGTAACTTCCCAGATTGTGATCATTCCCAGATTGTTCAGGTCGCACAATCTGCAGATTGTTTAAACAATCTAGGAATTCCTAGATTGTGAGCAAACAATCTGCAGATTGTTCGAACAATCAGCAGATTGTGATATACCCCAGATTGTTCGTAACAACAACACATATGTAAGAAAACTCTTGGTAACAAACAAGTGACGGAATTTAATCGGAGCATCTACACCTAGCTGTCAATACTGCTGGTCAATTGAAGTTCGTCGACAGCGGATTGTGGAATTTAAGCCTTGTCTTCACGTAATCCGTCCCGCATCCAATGTCATGTAAATAGGTAAGGGAAGATACCCATAATTTCACCAGTTATAGGTTGACTCAAATTGATATTATTTTAGATTTGATGTAATAGTTCCCTGAAATTTAAATGTTCATACTATTAATACCTGCAGATATAAAACCAAATGTTGTTTTGTTGTAAATTATTTTTATGGGTTAAGAAAATTATTTACAGAAAAACAATAGATTGCCCTTTTAGTCATTTCATAGATTGGGAAAGATGAATATTATTCAAACATGATACGACTCAAAGTTTGCTTCTCCTTTCGACTCCAACTCAAAAGCACTTCAATGCAGTTCCAGCTAATGTTTAAAGAGGTTGTTACACTACACTGAACATAATTTCATTACTGAGTGCATCTATATATACCCTGCATACTTCTAATATACCTTATTTTGTAGGCTATGACGTCTGTGACTTTCTCACTTCATAAGATGATATAAACATAATATTCATCAAAATCGTTGAAGTACTGTATTCATCATATACTCTTTATCATCATACAACATTTAAGCTATTGTGGTTGCTATGTCAGCAAAGCATTGCTGTTGTAACAGATAAAAAAGCCTATCAACTCAACTCATCGTTGCGTTAAATAAATGCGTTGAGAAAATAGTTCGATTGAAATAAATCCATACAGAATGTTTTTTAAGGTATGTCTGTTGTGACCTTGAACAACAATATGTTATTAAGAATATATTGTTGAGGAATGGTTAGCGAAATGAAAGCTCCTTATGCATTAAGGATCGGCAGTTTTGACGCGAAACTAAACATTGTTTAAACATAGAGTGAAGCTGCTTTGTGTGTGACGGACATTTCGCTCCGTTAATTTTTTTCGATCAAAAATGAATTACCGTAAAATAAACAAACAAGATGTGAACTTCAGAAGACGTTTTGATATCGAAAGATATCACGACAACTTAAAAAGCTACATAACGAAAACATAACGATGTCCTGATCAATGCCGTGACACCTGGTTGGCGTTCGATACAGCAAAGTGAGATCCTTTAATATTGCTTATATTTGGATTCTATTTTCAGTGTATAAATTAATTTATATTTATATAATGAATATATACTATGTTGAACGCGAACGGATAATGAAGCTGATTTGAAAAATGCTACAAAACTGTAGGTAACTTATAACAATAACTTTAAAAAGGGTTATTCTTACATCTAAAACGTCAGAAGCATAATCGTCATGAGAATGATGACATCTTTATAAGGAAACAATTTACCAGCAGATATATGATTGCAAAAACACTGAACATTGTAACATTTATTGACTCAAAGCTTCCTTTAATAGTTGATGTTTACTCTTGACGTTTTGAAAATTAGTATAAACATAACAAGAATGTCAATCACAAAAACTGATACTACCTTTTTTTTCGATTTATAATTAATATCAACCATGTTCAAGGTACATATACATATTACTGTAACTTTAAAAAAACCAAAAGGTTATAAGAGTTAATCTAATGTAAACACTTCAGTTTTCTCAAACTACATAGAGAGCATTTTGCTTGGTTGGAACAACCTGCATGAAGCCAGTCAGCTTAGGAAGTCAAACTGTGTAAAATCAGCAAACTCGCCCGGCTTTTCAACGGATTAGGAGCTGGTTAATTTAAAAACACCGAGCAAGAACTGTAACTTATGTTTAAAACCACCTGTATGTCTTTAAACGATGATATTATCTCATAAATCAAGAGGTGTTTGGATAAAAACTTACCGTAATTTTTTGGAGATAACATCGTTTGAAAAAACAGTTTATCCTTTTTTTCAGGAGAATGTAAAGTTGGCCCAACTGTTGTGGCAACTGTTACCCAAGAGGCATTTGTTCCTGGCACCAAGGATACCGGCTTCAGTCTAACTTGCAAAGTCAAAATTACTAATTCTTCTTATGTCATGTCAACATGGAGACTTGAAAGACCTTTATCTGTTTTCATTTATACATATGCACCATCTTCTTCGTCTGGACCAGGCAATGATTACATATCTAGAAATTTAAAATTCACGAACCTTGACACTGTTGTGTTTCCTTCATATGAGTCTACTGATGTCAGGAAAGAAGATCTCACTTGCTACCTTGCTCTTCAAAGTGACAGTATTGCATGCACTGATATTAAAGAACAGAATATATTTGGTAAGTAATGTTTGACTTATGCTGAGGACTCTCAAAATCATTCTTACTGAAATTAGTAAGCAAAGACTACACCTTTTCAAGTATTTCAGGTCTTCAAAACTATTATTGTCCGAAAGACATAAAATGTTTCAAACCTGAAAGCATTTGTTCTACAGATTAGGAAACACTGAAAGAATAATGTCTACCTTAAACCATTTAGAATTGAAGGCGAATGGCGAATAATGAATGGTGAAAGGCAAAAACATTCAATATTCGTCATTCAAATTTGAAAAGCAAACGGACTCAATAGAAGATTATCATTGGTGTGTGTGGTGGGAGACCTTGTGGTGTAAGAGACTTGTTAATTTGTGCTTGAGAGTCAAGCTTATATTCGTATAGCTTGAAACAACTAGATGCAATTAAAAGAATGAAAACATTATTATCTTCTGCAGCTAAACCAAGCGTGACTGTGAAAAGCACTCCTGAATTGAGCAATGGTGTTGCGGTTGACACAGACATCACTATGGATATAACTGGAACAGATTACCTGTGCCCTGGGGTTCCAACTTTCGGAGTTCAGATAGGATCAGCGCCAGCAAGACCTCTAACTCTCACTCCTCCACCCACAACTGGTGACTTCTCCACCTTTACTGCTTCTGTTACCTTCACTGCAACAGATACGGAAAGTGGAGAAATTAAAGTCGTGATGACATGTGGTGGTGATAATGCAACAATATCTACTGATGTAGCGGTTAACATAGGTAGGTACAAACAATTATCAAAATAGCCATAACGCTTTACAATCCCTTCGCGTTCAGTTGGTTGGCTTCAAATGACAGATGTTACTCGGCTCATGTCTCCCTTGCGACCCCACTTCCAATATTTCTTATTTCTCTACCATGCATCATTGAGGAAGAAGAATGAGAAATAAAACTAATTGTGATATCACGATTGTTTTGAAATGAGTCTTCAACCTGTTGTTATAAGCATCAGTAAACCAAAGATTACTTCATCTGTTGGATACAAATTGGTACATGGCCTGAGAAACAGAATAAATTATGTCTGATTGTCTAATGATACATGACAGAGGTCAATCATCATCAGACAAATATTCTATGGAAAAGAAACGATTGAAGTGTGTTATCTAAAAGAAAGGTATTTTGCCAGACTTTAGGACACAACGCCATTTGTAATAGATGTTACATGGGAGATGACTTGAGTAACTGGGTTAGATATTAGCGCTAGTTTAATGAGCATTACCTGAAGAGCCCATAGTTGGTAGAATGCTTGGCTTGATAAATGAAAAACTGGTAGTCAAAAGAAGTAATTGAATTGCCAAATAAATGATCATTTGGTTTTATTTTGCTAGTTATATTAGGCAATAATAAAGAACATTTGAATTTGTGAAAATTCTTAAGTTAATTCAGCTGTATATCACTTAATAACGAGTGTGTCAAACATTGGCAGCCTAACAATTTAAAGTGTTATGCAAATGTCATAAAGATTGGCTGGTGCGTGTTCGACAGGGACACTTCAGGGAAGTTTGCCTGCCAGTGTTAAGTTGTCACAACCTGTTGTTGCAAGAAGGCAACACTAGCTCTGTGAGGACGTATCGTCCTAGGCCTTTATTTTCGAAGCTCTCAAAGTGCTAACATAACCGTGAGTACCATGTATTAACATTTGCTTACAACTATCTTAGCTCTAAGAGAGCTTCGATAATCTAGGCCCTGAATCAAAACTGTCCGACCTGCTCTAAACTGTCCGACCTGCTCTCAAAGCCATTTCGACCACGTGCTGATGTTAGATTTCGTTCACATACCCCTGGTAATTGTTAGTCTGAGTTAGCAAGGCAATTTATATATGCCAAATCAAGATGTATCACATTAAAACAAAGAATTGTTATGAATTGTGCTATGATAAATCAACTTATTTTTCAGCATCACCAACAAAAGGTTAGTTACTGTCGTTGCCCTTCATTAATATTGTACATTGTGAGCACAATTAATTGTAAGTTTTGATAAGTTTATGACTTAACTACTACTGCTTCTAATAACAATAATAATAATAATAATAATAATGATAACAATATTTTTTTTTAAAAAAAACATGATCTCTCAATGCTGGCCCAATAATAGATAATTTACGTACTACAATGCCCAACTCTTGACTCTTGGCCCACATTATCTATGTATTTCACTTGTTTTACTAAATGGTCATTACCATGACCAGGTGTATGTTTTTATACAGATAGCAAGACAAATTGGTTAAAAAATGTTTAAATTAGGCAGTTTTTTTCTACTCTCGATGCACATTTGCCATATGTTGCAACAGAATTAATACAAACTTTTTTGAAAAGAAAAATATAATTTTCCGTAGTTTGATTAAATTTTGTCAAATTTTCAGCAGTTATATTTCCCCGCTGCGTCAAGTTCATTTGACCAAAACATTTAATAATCAAAATCAACGTATGCATAAGAACCCAGACAACTGAAATACATTGCTGGTAATGATTATAAAATCTTACATTTTCTCCCAAAATAGCACGTTGTATAATTGTTCAACACATCACTGTAATGGTCATTTTTATTCATTAATGAATAAACAAAAATAAATTCGAATGAATCACTATGAACTATGGACTTTTATTGCCTAACAGTGAACCAATGCTATGAAATATTATGCAGGATATAGATAAATTTAGAAATCTTAAAATGATGGCTCTCTTTTGGACCGCTTATCATTTGTTGAAAACAATTAATGTAAATAGGATGATGTTGGGCCAACATTGTCGTATGCCAAGCGACCGACCTTATCTAGATGTTGTGCAGACATGATTTTGTTATGGGAACAACATATTGCTAAATTCTATTCATAATGCAATCTATCAAAGCTTTTCCGTGTAACTATGTACCCAACTCTGCAGCTTTTTCTGCTTTCTTGTCCTATACTTTAATGCTCTGTTTTTGGAAAGGGTTTCGGTGTTTGGTTTTTGTCAACTTTCAGTTATAGTTAGTGAGTTAAAATTCCATACTACATGGCACGATGTTTTTTTTGCATATATGGGCTCTTATATGGAGACTACCATATGTCTATTGGTTATCATATTTCTTAGAATCTGAGCAACAAACATAAAACTGTAGATTTGTTTAAGAAAAGATTTCGTTTGGTTGATCTTAAAGCTAAGAGCTGACATTGTAAGATAAAACCCTTTTGAAATAATAAAATGTGAAGGAAGAAAGGCTAGTCAAACCAATCATCTTCACAAATTAATTGGCTTAAAAAATATTAAGGGCAGGTAATTGGCGTATGTATTTTTTCTGAAGAAAAAGCACTAGAGTGTGATACGGTAGACTTTTGGAACTATATCCTATGATGTTTATCAGCTGGAAACAATATTTCGTGAATTTCAAGGTCACACTTAAGGAAATTAAAGGCTGCACCTTACAGTGGTGAACAACTTATTAGATTTGTAGGTACAGGGGCTCATTGTTGTAAATCTGAGTTGGTAAAAAGCTGCCATGTATTTGTCACTCATTATATTTTTATTTGACTTATCTTCATACAGAGTGTTGATAAAACTATTGAGTGTGACATGATACAAGGAAATATTTCAAGATAAATGATCTCTATAATTCATGTTTCTGTTGATATAAACATTCAACCTTCTTTGCAAATTTATTACATGCAGAGGTGGATGAATTTATTATCGAGACATTTCCTGGTTTCAATGTTTTTGTTTCGACAGCAATAATTAGTATTTTGTCCACCGTAGTTAGGACTTATTGGGAGCATCATTATAAAAGCACTTTAAGAATTAGTGAAAGTGGAGATATATTTGTTTAGGGGTAAAAACACTCTCTGGTTTAGATTTGGTGCACACACTTTTTAGAAGATTTGGGTCCTTTTATGATCGTTTTAATCAATCAAACACACATTAGATAATTCCTACATCTAAATCTACCCTTATTTGTTAAGTTCTTTGTTCCTGAACCCTTTTCTTTCTGAATATTTACACTCATTGACAATGAAACTTGACATAATGTGTCATGGAAGAAACATTGCCAAGTTTACAGTAAGATCTGTTTTAATTAACACGAATTATTTCCTCGTGAAAGAAGCATTACTAATTTATGATTATTCTTAAATATAATAACGACCTGCTTTTATGGCAATATGATTATTTTAAAAATCATACTTCAAAATTGATTTTGTTAAAATTTGGGCATCATACATCAGAGAACAACCAATTTTTCGACTGAAGAAAACATCAGTACTGTGTAGGCAAATAAACAGCTTATTTATTCTTTCACCCGGCATCAGATCTTCATTGTCACTGTTTAGACTGGACAGTCTAAAACCTTCACCATGGATTAAGGGGTATACTTATACTCTTAAACTTGTGGAGCCTTCTTTCAATGTTTCATCCCAGTGTGATTCTTACTTATTTCATGGATTAGCAAATCCCTCTACGACTTTTTGTTTGGTTGATCTTAACGCTAAGAGCTGCCAAACCTGCAAATTTATAAGCATTCATTATTCACACTTATAAATATGATTTTATATTATTATTGATATTAAGATGTGTTTCTTATCTTAACATTGTCTCTCATATCTTTAGAGATCGCGGCTTGTACATAATCATTTATTTACGTGCAATGTGTGACAAGGTGAGACTAATGAAATAATCTAGCTTTTGTATTCAACATCTTTTGACGTTGATTTTGTCATCACCATTTCTAAACTTCATGTCCTTTACATGTGTCTATCAATAAATTCATGTACTTTTAAGTTAATTTTGCTTATTCTCAACAAAACATTGTCTTTGTCTGTGTCACCTAGGATACGGTAATTATCAATTATCATTTACATGTTTTGCCACCAATGTTGTGGCACATTGTTCTTGGGCCGTTATAATGCCTGTCGATGAATAAAATAAATTTTCAGAAAATGATTTCCAACTAATTTTTATTCGATCATACCTCCTACAACAATGGAACAGTAGCAGAGTCATCACATCCAAGAAATAAGATAAATTCTCGATTCTGAAATTAAAATATCAGTAAGCATTTGTGTACGTTGTAACTGTCCAACTACAGTCCGAATTTTTGGCAAGCATAAATCCCTTTAGTTTGACAAGTACATCTATACATCTTGCCATATATTTCAAGAGAAAGTGTGTTCCACAGTAGCATTAGAATAAAATTGATGTATATGTATCATACAATCTGCGGATCCGTCCTATCTTAAGACCTTTAGGTATATTGTATATGCTGTAATGCATGACAATGGTGTACTTGTGCCTATTCATGACATATTGCTGGTTGTCATGAATGACTCGGTGTTAAATATATGTCCGCTCACATGCCACGCTGTCAGATTAACTTATCCACCGATTCCAATCTTTGAATAACATAGGAAACATTGATATTTTGGCTACACAAGGATTGTGCATGGAATATTTATACCCCCGTATCAGGTGTTTTGAGATTTTTTGAAATAAATAGATAAAAGATAATAAAAATGGATATGTATGTACACATTGTATTGTTTCAATATTATCAATAAACATCTTTGTAATGTAACAACGAATGCAATTGAATATATTTGTTTGCGATTAGTGTTTTCCCTCTGTTTACAGTTTTAAATCAGTTTCTGTATGCAATGCATTTTATGTTCAATGGCGTGTAGACAATGAGAGATAAATCCGAGCCAGTAGGTCAGGCAAACGCTTATAAAGTTTGTATGCAGGTACGAAATGTATATACTCTTATACCTAACTCATTTAAAATCATATTTCATTAACATACTTCATATATGAATAGGAATATTATTAGCAGGATTTAATGCACCCCCCCCCCCCCCCCCCCCCCCCCCCCCCCCCCCCCCCCCCCCCCCCTCTGAGAGGGTTATATATCTGGTTACTTCATTCTTTACGTTGTATGTCTGATTTCATCTCTTCTAAGATTCATTCTTTGATTTCTGTTAACACTCGCGACAAAAAAAAATACACTCGTACAGTTCCTCAAAATAATGAAACGGTAAATAGTGTCCCTAAAATCATTTATGTTGTTTTGAACATGACATATTATTATTGTTCTACATGTGTCATTATTCTAAATGTTTCAGTCTGTGCCTGTCACCTTGCAATGGAAATTGTTTGCGGTATACTTGGTGGACTTGATCTCGTCAGTTTCATCATCTTCGTTATAGGTAAGACAAATCGTTTGATTCAACATTTCATTTACATTTACGATTTCCCCCATCTTAAGAAGCTTTCACCTACATTAGCAACTTAAAACTGGCTTTCTCACTGATATTCCCTTATCGCTTTGTGCATGAACGTCTATTGAAATGTTATTATCGAGCAGTAATAGCACTTCCTGTTGAATATGACATACTTGCTTTAAACTGATATATACCAACAAATGTCTATGATTCACTAGTTGTGAACTTAGTGAGGCAATAGATCTTTAAATGTCAGGATGTCAAAAGCGCTCTCAGGATATTTGAGGAGTACCATGACATAGTACATGTACTAGCTAGTATCTCATATATATCATCATAATATCTCCAAAAAAATAATATATATACCTATTTTCATGTATAGCTGTGTTACCTAACCTGTGTATCTTAGATTTTGTTTAGACGTCTTAGGCATATATTCATCTATCTCTTGAAACAAACCTAAAGGTATACACTATCACTACCTAAACTAGATAATGTCTTTAATATAATGTTGTAAAAAGTAAACAGACTAAATCATAGCAAGATATATGTAAATGTAAGTAATGTAAGGAATGATTAGATTTTTATAGTTAAACGATCTCTGGACTATTATTTATGCTTCATTAACAGAACTTTAATTATGACAATTACAAGTCAATTTATCAAAATCTAGTTTGACATTAACAACATGAGGGTTGCTTAGATCATTTACCTTGACTATCATTTTATGAACCTTTTTCAGTTATTGTCTGTCTGAAGAAAATAACAGGTGAGCATTAAGTACCTTGATCTCCATGAGAACATATAAATCTTATATTTTCTAATTTGGAAATGAAGATAATCAAATAAAACAAGTTTACATGAACTTGTAAAACAGTTTATGTTTGGCGAGAATTATTTCGGTGTTTACTAGAGCTGATGATATTGGCTTGATTATTACAAAATGGCTCCATTAAGATTTGTTAACTTTGGTTCGTTAGGTAACACTACTTCAATAAGCTACATTATTCTTGTCTGTTTACCTATTGTTTATGTTTATGATAAACCATTCGGACAAAAATTGTATCTTTATAAATTACGACGATCTTTTCACTTTTCAGTAATACAAGTCCTGGAAATCCTAGTTTTAGTACTGGCTGGTGCAGCTACCTTTGCAGGAGCAGTATGCCTTGTAGTGACAGGCGTTTGTAAAGGATCAAAATGTGGCCTAGATTTGGGTTTGTCCATAGCTGCTCTGGTCATCGGAGGCCTGATACTTTTGTTCATCTTCTTGTTGTTAGGTATGTGGAATAATAGTGAAAACAAACGTGAAGATCAGATATCAAGCTACCAATTGCTGTAACCCATTTAGACATTAGTTCATGTATGAACTTAATACGATTTCTAATTTCTCCTACAGAGTAAGTGAACGTTTATATTGGATATTCGCGTAATTTTCAATGATTCCTTTGCAGCAAAAGAGTAGTGTTCAATATCGGAATAAAAGATCAGCAATGTTAGAACTGGCAATTTCGTAAAAGCACGACATTGACGATTAAGTCTCGAAACAATGTTATTTGCTACAATTTCTAGTCAAGTCGTTTCTGACAAAAAGTGTAATGAGCATCTCCCAACCCTCATCCCTACTGTATTCAATTGTACGGATTTTTAAGCTCCATTTAGTATAAATTGATCAGTGAGACTCATGTTAACGCGTTTTTCTGCAAAAAAAATGAGCACTGAGCGTTGCTATTCACTCATTTCACTTGTCATCACTGTTTTGAAGAGTCAGATGCAAATCATCCTGCTAAATCAGCGTATATGAATCCACTCCGGTTCCACTTCCTAATACCCTGATCTCTTTCAATCCAAAACCCTCGTATCGCTAGCTATCTAACCACCCAATGACACGACTCTCATTCAGCAACAGCGGCACAACCCGGATGGAAAAGTACGTTGAATTTAAGCCAGTGGTTTCTGGCTCTTTTATTAACGACATTTCATTGGCTGAAATAATAGCAGGTGGGCATAGCCTCGAATATCAAGCAACCAGCCGTACGAGGATTTTTGCTTGACATAGATCAGGGTATTAGGAAGGAGCGAGAGCGGAATCGTCTATGCGGATTTAGCAGGATAGATGCAACTTAAAAAGGACTAATAGTGCACGAACCCAATTTTTTCGCCGATACACTGTGTGTCAACTTATAAGGTGCCGTCTTTGCCAACACAAAAAGGTTTCTGCAGAAAACGACAATAGCGAGCGTTATCTCACGTGATCAACCACTCCTTTGGTTGCCTGCTGTAGGGCCTGTTTTCTAAGTTATTGCAACAAATCTGAAGACATATACTCGCGTGTAGCCACAGATCTTGTAATGAACGCGTTGTTAGCTGCTTGGTGAGTCTTTCTGATATCGTCCTTTCATTTAACTGGAGTCAAAAGAGTTATGATTCTGGTACCTATTTACTACTCAGCTTCAAAGTTGGCGTGTTTGCTGTTTCATACGGTAAAATTACCTAAACATATGGTCTGTAGGTCATCAGGCTATCCTTAGTTTATTTATGAAATGGTCAAGGGTCACAAAACGAGTAACCACAGGATCAAAAAATCCTTTTATTAATATCTGCATCAGTTTAGACCCTGTGACCTTGCAATTTCAAAATGTGTCTAACTAAGTTTTCCCTGTAGATTTATCTGAAGCACAGATAACATATTTCATAGACAGATTCAAAACGTAATAGCCAATTTCCTTCAAAGCCATTTTTAATTACAGAAAAATAATCGCGGCAGAGAGCATATAGATCCTGTGTTACTGAGTTCATGTCCCCATGTTCAATTTTTTTTTCAGGAAGGCTATTCAAGAAGTGTGAGGTAAAGAGTCGTCCTCTGTGTGGTTTCCTTGCATTTGCTGAGTAGGTTTACTCTTCAGATTATTCGACTACTTTGTAATATTATCAGATATGGCAATCGCCTTGGCTGTCCGAACATAAACTTGAGTTAAGAAAAGGGAGATATTAAAATTTTCTGATTAAGAACCTAAAACAAACTCATTCATAGCTGAGTTTATGTCGTGTTTGCAAATTGAATTTGTTTTGTATTCTTATTATATTCAATCTAAAATGTATAAAATATTTTGTTTTGGTAGAAGAAAGCATATTGCAAATGATAGCTTTCATAGAAAAACATATTTGTCACGGACCTAGTTTTCGAGTTACATGATGAGGGAGTTATTCCATGTACGTTATTGTAAATCGCCGCACTTAGATACATAGTACAGTCGCATTAAATTTGTTTAGCAACGAATGAATTAAAAAGGATTTCTTATTGCTAAAGACCGTTCCAAATTGTTCATGTAAACAAAACAATTCAATTATGTTCCAATGATGTGAAGTAGATAAACTAGATATATGCCAACAGTAAGTTTTCGATATTTAATGCAAACAATTGATGTTTTACAGAGGCTAGCACTTCAGTCATGACCAAGGAACAGAAGTCGACCTATCGGAAGTGAATAGTGAAGTCAACAGTGCTATAAAGAACTATAAGTGTTCCTGATGATAGGAAGTGATTTGTGAGCGTAGGAGACTATTTGTATTGATCAGATCTTAATCTATTATTCAATCATAGCCTTATATGAGACTTACCTGCCAGTACATTTGTTAATTAGAAGTTAAATATAAATATAAATGTATTTGAATTTGAATTTATTTTGGACATCTTTGCACATAATTACATCTGTATGTATAAATAATCCCCTCAAAGTGTACGAAAAGTTACCGCCAGCAGTAGGATGAAAAGAACTTGGTTTAGTCTAAAGATTTCTCACTGTTTCTAATATTTATCTAGTTCATTTCATGTTTCAAATCAGATTGATTGTATAAACATCATGTAATTATTTCCATTGAATAGGCCTCAGGCGTATAAGGCCGAATGGGGTTGACGCAGTAGCTATTTGTAAACGTTCACTAGAAAAGTTTTTTTGTTGTAATACACTGTTCCCATTGAAAGTACCAAAGAAAAAAATATATATATGTATGTATGCACCCGGAGGATTTTCTAGTGTGTCCACCCTTTAAAGCATCTTCTAAAAGTTTAAGAATATCACCTATGAGGAATGGGGCTTAAGTTTGTAGATTGCATTGCCTACTCAGTGAATATGAGCTTGACAGGGGTGTATCTCTTTGCAGGCTCGTATGAAAAGTTCAACTTAACCCTATGGGCGTGTTGATCATCATGAAAATGTTTTATAATGTAGGGTAATCTGATAGGAATAGAATGAACTTGAAATATAATTGACCGTTCGGATATTCACAACCAAGACTCACATATAGACTAGTGACTCATTGTCCATTCATCTAAGTAAGAAACTACTACATTTGTTTGTGGCATATGATTTAAGTATTTTGGCATGATATAAGGCTCTGGATAATTTTATTTAAACCGTAAAGGACTATGGACATTGTATTCTTTTTACCTAACATTCAGCATGTTAATAGACCGTCGTAATAAGTTATTTGGTTATCATTGTTGTCTTTCTTGTTACATATATGTAAGACACATAACTTTGTCAAATGTTGTGTTGATGTTACCAAAGTGATCATGATGTGCCTTTATAACTCGAGGGTGCGATCATTTTTTTTTTAAGAATGATAAGATTTGGCCTCATTTCGTAATCTTTTTTCCCCGAAGGTTTTCAGAAAAGCAGATTATCAAGTAATTATGTATTTTTACTGTTGCATATAATTCAGTTGCATCGTATCATGCTTTGTAAGACACAACATACTGATGTGCTTATAGTTGAGTTACTCCTTTATATTGATTAAGGTTTGCTTTACTACTTTTTTGACTCACATAATGAGCGAAAATCATTGTTACATCAGCTTATTAATGATATCGTTATCAATAGATCTAATTGCTCTTGTGAGTAAGGTTGTCAGTATTTATTGCTCGATTTGCTTGTTTGTTTTTCTCCATATTATTTCTATTTTTTTATTTTATGTAATCTAATTATACATTGACATGATCAACGTATGGAACTTTTTTTATTCACTGCACAAAATTAAAAATGTGTGCCAATGTTGAAATTCCAATGTATATATATTGAGTCATTCTGAAATGTTGCCACTTTGTGTACCAAAGATGAAACCATTGAACTACAATTCGTTAATGTCAATTTTCGTGAATAGAAAGCTACATGGTATAGGTTCTGATATTAAATGCATTTTAGGCTCCATTATGTCTGATATCTTAAGGAAGATTTGTTTAAATAAAAAGGCAAATAGTACCAATGTTTATTTCATGTAACAGTATTTTCTGTAATTTCAGACACCATCAGTGTGTTATTATTATATTTTCAACTGTATATATATAAAAATACATTTGATAGATTATTATTATGTTTTGTTGATTTGTAGACACCAACAAAATGACTCATAAATATTTACTCTTTAATTTTGATTTTCTTGAGTCCCTTTTTCTTGCATTTAAGAAAAGGGTTGAAAAATGTTTCGAAACATAGTGAATACGGGCCTTAAATTGCATTAATGTGATTATATTTAGTATTATATGTAGTTTAGAAAGTCCAAACACAAATGATTATTGAACCTCAAATATATTTGGGTCTGATTTTTCTTTTTTTTTTCTTCCGGAGGTTGAAGAGAAAAAAGGGAAAATAAAAAATAAAACTCTTCACTGCAATAGTCAGTTAATTCTCTGATAATGACAACGATTTCCATACCATTGACCGATCTTGGAGGCCCTTGTGTAATGTGCATGAGCTTTAAACTGAATTAATTATATAATTTGCAAAAAGTGAGAGTGTCATGCAATGTAAATACAAAAAATCGAGGTAACATTCCTGTTTAGACGATTTTGGCATTAATGCATTATTAGCTTGGGTATTCTATGTACACGACTGGGTGTTTTATTTTGCTTGCTTAAGGTTGACAAAGAATAGCGTGCTTTCATTTAGAAATGAAACGAGTGTGGTAAGCCTTACTATAAAATGGCCAGACATTGTTGACAAGTTTTATCATTTAAAGATGCATATTTTCCGATATTCTATTGTTTATTTTTCCTTGTAACATCAGTTAAAATTACACTGTTTCTTAACGTAAGACCAAAAACCCGTGAGGGCGTCCAAATCCTATATAACTCACTCTCTCATATCATCATTGTTTAGCCTGCTCATAAACTAGGTTAGCTGGGTCACCATGACCCACTGTCGTATTTTTACAGTGTTGATTCTCGTATCACGTGAGTCTTTATATCATACAGAGGATATGACTGGATCGATCTAAACGCTACTGAACAATATGGTCGTCACAATAAATGTTGTCATGGATGGTTTTTTTCTTAGAATATATCAGTTCTAATTACTTGTCTAGCTGTCAACAGGAACACAACTACACGCATAGGCAGAAGACTGTTAGTCAGCCTATGACTACACCATTATAATGACCGGAGGAAGTGTGTCATAATTTTTACGAGAGGCGTGTAAATTATTTTCATTAACCGAGCGGTAGCAGTCGTGTGATTATCCATTACTAGTTTTAATTGATTTGAATCGCATGTCCCGAAAATGACGGCCACGAAATACGTAAACTAATATACAACCATTACTATGCAAATGTGAAGACAGAGGTCACTAAGTTTAACCGTATCGATTATACATTTTGATACACGGTAGCATTGAACATATATTAATCATCACAAGTACGTATCTGATTTTGGAAAAAGAAGCTGAATTAAAAGCTCAAATAAAATCTGACACTGCGCATTGCAATTACCCAGTGTCACTCACCAAATCAATTTGTTATTCCAATGGAGAAGACCACATACGAGCAGTGGAATTTGAACGTGTTTAAGCTGTAAGCATTGAATTTTAGCTTGAACAGTTCGCTATGAAGTTTGTCTTCCATTACAATGACAGTTTCTATAAAGAAGTAAGAATTAATTTTGAAATTCCCATGATTTACATTTATATTCATGTCTCAAGAATACTTGTAGTATATCTTTAATTATTTTTTTGGCTTTAAGGCGAAATGTTTTTAAAAATTCCTCATAAGAAAAGAAATAATAAAAGCTATGAAAACATAATTTCCTTTTAAAATCAGATTATATTAAAGGGAACTACAGCTGTTTAAACGATGCATGTACAGCAAACTACTGCGAGTATCTCAGATTGACGTGTAGGCGAGATCACATCGATTATACGAATAGTTCACTGGTTGCCATGACTACAGACTGAACATGTTGACTGTCTCTACGGTGATAAACAAACCGATTTATGATTGTGTGGATCGTTTACAGTTAAGGGGATTCCCCCAAATTTATCGTGTCAGGTTGCTTGAAGTGGCAGGCTATAAGCGGCCCATAGAACAACATAGCGTCTTAGTTAAAACTATCTCCGTTGTTATTTTTTTTAATTGTCAGCAGCAGTTTAGATGTTAATAGTTGATACTTTCAGAGGCAGAGGTATAATCAGAAGCATTGTTCACATTTTGTTCATGCTTTAAATAGTTTGAAAGGACGAATGTGGAACACAGATGCATATCTTCATGTGTAGTAATAGAGCCTTGTATAATTGAATATAGTTATAGTCTAGTATGATAAGGATAACATACGTGAAAAGCATGTGAGATTGGCGAGACAAATATTTTGAGGTAAAATGTCCAAATCATACCTCTTATGACGAACATTTTATTATGACTACTTATTACGAATATCATGTACATTTGCCAAAGCCGACATTGCACGAACAAATTTGATATGAATTCTATTTTTAAAACTTATCACATACAATCATTTAGTTTTCCAAAATAGATTTGACAAATTGATATGTTTTAATACAGTAATCAATTAGGCCTCTAATCTTCGGCGATGTACGAAAATAGAAATACATGCCAAATGAAACATTGTAATATTTTGTAACCACACGATTGACAATAGATAGATATATAATGATAATAATAATAATATAATAATATAGATTTAATAAACATTATAACACCCCTACATCAAGAAAGTGTTATGGTAAGTTTTGTATGTGATTAATAAAAGAAATAATTCCAAGATGATGTGTTCGATCTATGGAACACCCTTTATAAGGGTCAGGATCATATTTATCACTGTACAGTTAGAATCAAGCTGATTCTGATTAAACAAAGATAAGACAATGGAACACACCTTCACCAAAGAAAAGCCTGAGAAAGTATCTAAAATAACTGAATCGAAGATACATTAATTATCTATTCATATCTTGTTTTAGTATTTGACTTTCTCACAGGATGATTTCTACGCGACTAAAAGCGAATTTAACCAAGGTTAAGCAGAAAAACTCGATGTCTTCCATCGGGTTACATCACATTATCTCCACTTTAACCAGTTTGTAACATTCTGTGAAAATATTCAAACTCACTTATTCCCGGTGACTAAACGCTACTAAAATACACCGGGAAGTTTCGATAAGTGTTTTAATGTTCTACCAGCAAGTACTAATAGTCACAAGCTTGTAATTGTAACCAGGAAATACTGTTTGCCTCACTCGTGATATTTCATAATGCTTCATGTGATTTGAGGTCTAATCTTATCTCATGCTACACTGGTACGAGACTAGTGTTTCCCCTAGGTTGGAAAAAGGGCAGGGCAAATTGATTTAGAAAAGGGCACCATTCCTTACAAAAGGGCACTTAAATACAAATTCAATTGAAAGTATGTTTCAAACGAAAACGCAACTCCATTTTGTTAAATGCAACTGAGTCTAAAATATATTTGATAAATCTTACGAATAAATTCAGAAAAACATCACATTTATTCTTTCCAATTTTGAATGAGGTACGGATATCAAACATGTGCATTTCACTCATTACATCAAGTGAGATCATTCGGATGTGTCTGCCGTAATCTCCCTATTGTTCCTGTGTATAGCTAACATGTGGTCAGCAGCTGTGTCCCAGTGACACAAAGGATGGATCATTAGTTTAATCATCCCCTTCTTTTGTTTCTTTTGCTTGTAGATCCTGATATCATAGCAAAATTGAGCTCTTCATACGTAGATTACATTGTACATGATACATTCTGCAATAGGGCAACAGGAAGATTTGGACTAGCAACTGGGAAAAGGGCAGGGCGGGACAGAAAAAGGGCAGGGCGCATATTCAAAAGGGCAGGGCGTTGCGCCCTGCTAAAACTGACTAGGGGAAACACTAGAGACAAGAAACCCACACAGGGTCAAGTCCCACGTAACATACACACACAGAGCTCAGTCGCATAAAACAAACATTATACTGCAGTGGTAAAGAGATTTATAAATAGAAGCAGCTGAAGATTGAATAACTCAGTGCAGATAAACCTTTCAATAGTCTCATATCACTAACTTCCTTGTATGAAAATAACGTTTCTATTCACTGTAAGGCTGTCATAGTTCCGTTATGTATTCTCTTTTTTTCCTTATTCAATTTCAATGAGAGAGTGACACATGTAACCAGCTTAAATAAGGTTTGATTATTTCCCCGTAGCCGCTATCTTGTGCATTAGACTTACTGTTGGTCTCGGTATAGAACTTTAGAAACTTTTATATGGTCTCACTTACTTCCTTGTAAAATATTAACGATTTATTTGCTGATATTAGGTTTTTAGCCTCGACACTAACACTGACATACGACTTCTTTGGTACAATTTAGAATTTACAAATTGATTATTTAAATTTTGCAATTATCTAACTGACGTATCCATTTTGACTACTTACAAAAAGTTTCAAACATTATGAAAAGGGGAATTTTCGAATGGAATTGAATTAATGTGATGTTTGGTAACTTGAATTATAGCACATATGAAGTGTGTGTGATGTACTTGACATTTGAAACGCAATATCAAATTCGATAAGAATGCCTAAGAAACTAATTGAATATCAATTATCAACAATTGCGGTGATTTCAAAAGTTGCATCAATAATGATAATATTTGTAACAACAATAATATATACAACGACAACAACAACAACAATAATTATAACAAAAACGAACATGTGTATATAATCATTTAACTGTTGTTTAATAACTGTTTGCCAAATAAAGTGTAACTTAACAATTATGTGTTAACCATTAGTTTATGTTTATATCATAAAAGCGAAGTAAATTTCACTTTTGTGTAAAAGAAATCCTTTTTCATACACTGAAGAGTAGCAGTTTGTTACTATCAAATATAAACAAGTCATACAAAACGTAACTGAGGTTAATCAAGTGTGATATTTATATAAATAATTACCACGAAATTTTAGGCCTGCTTAATGCGTTAAAATATGTTGCAATTGTAATACCTAGTCAACTATCATTACTTTAGCAATTGTATAAGGAGCCGATAAACATTCTTTTCAGTGATCTTTAAGAAGCATGGTGACCCAGGGATCAACTCTGTGGATCTTTTATACGTTATTTGCTGAGGATCAATGGCAGCCCAGTAAGGGAATTCCCCTGCTGCAAGAAACACCACTGATTGGTTACTGGGAGGAGAATACGTGCCAAGGAACGTAAACAACCTATGCAATAAATTTGATCTCATGTGCAATGTTTAGTACCATGTCTACAATGTCAATATAATACATTTGTCAGCATAAAGTCGCACGACCTGGGTGTCATAGTACTTGATTATGTAATTCTAAGCATGTTGTTCCTTCCCTCTCTGTTGTCATTGGCTACATAAGAGCGGCCTTTGTCAGGATCCGTCTCTGGCTAGTCTGTTTGACCCGTTTGGCGCTATCAACTAGGAAGTTGGCTACAATTCAAAGGAAGTATTGCCATGCCCACTGTAGTTACTCCCCTTGCTTATTACATAATGCAGTTGACTCATGTATATTTGCCGAACTGTCAACTGCCATAAGTCTACCATTCGACAGCTTGACCCACAAGGAAGTAGATAAGAATCTCCGGATCTGATTACATATCTCGCAATTGCCGACCTGTGGACACGATTATTGTCAATTCTATTACATTTGCACAGTAACTGTATGGTTAGGGATTCACCACACAAGTGCAAACAACCTAAATGATAAGGTATCGAGAGTTTCCTCCCTTGGATTATGCTTACCATATGTCCGTGAGCTTGAAGACATAGAGATGACAGCAAACCTTAAATCCATGGTTTATGAATGAACGGACAACTATATATTGATTTAAGTGTTCTGATATATACTGGGATGATTCGTGTGAAACATACGTGATTTTGGAAACATGAATACATTTGAGGGGGATGATCGGCTCCACCTCACTAGGTTTCACAGTCTGTATGGTCCGTGCAATCTGGGAATGATCACAATCTGCAGATTGTTCGAACAATCTAGGAATATATTTCAATCCTAGATTGTTTAAACAATCTGCAGATTGTGAAACCTGAACAATCTGGGAATGATCACAATCTGAGAATATGCTTGTTTGTAGTATAACTTGCATTATCACATGAGAATTGTCTAGTATATTTAGGTTTTTCTTTGTGTATTCATCCAAATGATGGAGAATAGTTGTCAAGTCATAGATTGAGACAGGTTCATAGCTCGCCTATATATCAAACTGACGGAGTGTAGGGATCGATTCCTAGATTGTGAAAGGCTTACAGATCGACATGACATCAAACTAAGAGGGATTAGGGGTCAATTGTCAGATTGTTCAGGTCGCACAATCTGCAGATTGTGATATACCCCAGATTGTTCGTAACATGTACATCTTGTTTGGTTGGGGACTTTCTTATTAATTAAAATAGACGGTTTTTCATGATTTATTACAAAAACAATCAAAGCGACTTACATCAACAAACAGTTACAATCTTAAATCTACTGGTCCCTAACCAAACGCAACCCATTCTTACTCTACTCCCCTGTATATTACGCACAATTTATCCTATCCTCGTATCGACACATGCCCTCTGACTTCACTCGCGCCGATGCCGATGGCTTTTCTGGGCTGTCCAACTTTCTAACTTTTTTGTCTAAACTCCCCGAAACTACTCATGCATCCCCATATTCCCTATTTCCTTATAACAGCAGTCAGTCGATAATGCAATAGTTAACCAATACTATAAGTTGTTATCAAATTGGTTCAGTAATATCTCTCAAAGCAGTGTTACTTGCTTGTCTGAAACACCATAGTTTAGATTTAGTATTTTTAGATATTTTTATGAAATTTACCTTTACTAAAGTTATTTTGAATCTTGTATCAGTTTTTTGGTCATAATTAAGTACAGGTACAAGAGATAAAGGTGTTTAGATTGATGACACAGAAATGTATTGCATCTTGAAGTAGATATGGAATGCATTTTCTCTTAGACTTGTCTTCCGCCTTTGATACTGTAGACCACCAACTTTTGACAGATAGACTATGGTAGACACCCTTTTCGGGACTGCCCTCAAGAGGTGTCTGCTCTACCTACAGAACAGAACCCCTAACTGTATAAGAAAGAACATCATGTCTACAGCAAGTGCACTGAAATGTGCTCACAGAAAACGTCAGTCGTATGATGGTATCTGTCTACATCCGTCATCATTCGTCCGAATCCTTTGGTCACTGAATACCAGAAGTGCTCAATTGGATTCAAATATGGCGATCTAGCAGGCCGAGGCAAAACGTTGTAGACATTGAGAAACTCATGTCTTGCCATATGAGGTCCTGTTCGAAATGCGTCTTCAGACTCTCGTGCAGGAATGAGATGGCCCTATCAATGTACTTCTGTGCAGTGAGATTGCCGTCAATCACAACACGGTTGGTGTTTCGGTTGCCGTGTCCGTCCGTGCCTCCCTCTCTACCCGACAACGATATCTCACCTTCTCCCGTCCGCTCTTTGCAACTGGAACCGACTTTCTTAGATTTTCGATCTGCCAACGTCTCACATTTCTGGCCCAGTCTACCCTGCATTGTCGGCGTGTCAACTGCATTGCTTACATACAAATTACAAGTACCTTGAATATGACTGTATTACTTATTGAATTGGTTTTGTTTCTGATTGTTTTGATATTGTCAAATGATATATCTAAATGAATTCATGTCATGTGATTTTAACGTTTTGATATCAATTCACCGTGAGTATCGACCTGAAAATACTTTATATTTTATTCAAAATGCCAAATTTATTGGAATAATCTTCTCAAATTTCTTTTAATTGTCAATACCCTGCTATGCTTTTTAAAAAATATGAAATTTTAAAAATCATTAAACTTTCAAATGTGGACCTTTGTAATAGTGACACTATTGTTTGGTTAAAGGGAAGTCACACCATAACCATCCAAATGATATTCACAAGAAATTGAAAAGGACATTCAGGATTTTCAAGACAATTAGGACTTTTAGAGTACTAAAGTTTAGACCCAATTGATTGAATACATATCTTAAAATTTCTTATTCAGGCAATGATGAGTCAACAGTTTGGAGTAAGAGTAGATTTACTAAGGCAATGAGAACAAACCATTGAACAACTCAAATTAAAACTTTATACAATAAATGTCAATTATCAAACATAAACCTGAATGAATGCAAGGCAGTAAAATTGTTATATCGGGGAATGATACAATCGTTAGAAAAGAAGCTGATAAGGGAGGAGCAATTATAATAATGGAAACACTTATTATAAAAACGTTGCGTTATCAACTATTACTGATAAAGATTATTGTGAAAACATCAACCACGGATCCGACAATGAATCATTAACATTATTGATTTGATAAGTCAACCCTTATTCTCCCTACCTTAGAAATAAGGAACAAGATTATTTAACAAACATAAATCTAGCATTTTGTATGGATTACAGAAAGTTGATAAAAGTGCAGATGTACAGGGATGTTATCAGCATTCAAACTCCGCTTATGTGAAATTGCCGCCCTGTAAGGACCTTGAATTAAGTCAGATAAAAGCGGGATCGATGCCAACACACAGATACACATTAATGAAACTGATTTCCCTAATCATCCTTTTAAAAATCAACCAATCAAATAACTTTGTTGGTACTATCTGATGTGACTAATTCACATGTAACTGGATGTCTGCTTTATATTACGGATTCGAGAAAACGAAACCCTCAAGGCTTTACAAGACTTCATTCAACACTGAAATGCAAGTCAGTCCTTTACGATGGAAGATGCAACGAAAATCCATCAGTTAAATCAAATAGAAACAGATACTTATTACTAGCCTACAGATTATAAACAGTATCCTGACTACAGATCAATTAACCAATGCCATATCAAAACTTGTATTACTTACTCTCTAGCGCGTAGGTAACATACCATATTATCAGACCGTTCTATTCCAGACGTAAAGAACTAAAAACACATTATAAACAAAAAGGCTACCCTGGAAACATCGCAACATCACCTTGGATGCTATATCCTAGGTCCGTTCTTTTAACAGGGAATACCTTTTAAAACAAAGGCTATAAGAAAACAAGTTGCTAACCTTACCTTTTATCAATGTATATACCCCCTGTAAATCAAAGATCTTCCCAAGAGGGATGTGCATAGGTCAACCATGCGCTATAAGGTACTGAACTGATAAACAGTAAACGGCAGAATGAAACTGAAACAACTGTTGTCAAAAGCGTACTTTATTGACCATAACTTTGAGTTATTTGGAAGAATAAAAAAACGTGATCGGTCGAATTGCGGGTCGAGCCTTTACATTTTAGAGATAAATTCATTCACGCGTAGAGGTAATTAAACAAATTTAAAATACTTGAAAACATCTAATGTGCCTCAGGAAATGTAATATATGATATAAAGTGCGCTGGTTGTAGAGAAGAATATATTGGCCAAACGTTCGTCTGTTCTCAATATAAAATCGTCTAAAGGCATGATACATTTCTTATATTTGACCTCTTGTAAGTTATTTCTATTTATAAAATCTTCCTAGGCGGGTTCCAATCTTTTTTAATGAAAATATTTGACGACGTTTTTTCACAAGAGATCCAAAATTAGAGTACTTGGTTTATTCCAAATGGGAGAACGTTTGCAGGTTATTTTCAAATATTCTGGTAGACTTTCGACTGTCCTGAAAATATTAAAAAAACATTTGAAAATATAGTTTTCTACAAAAACTTCCAAAAGGTTATTATTTATCAAAATAATATTTAATACAAACACGTAAACTCATATGAAACACAGGGTGGAAATACCCTGAATCCGTTAGCCGGATCCCCTGCCGGATCCTCAGGATCCTCTCAACAATGGTATACTGGGATCCGTCGCCGGATCCCTCACCGGATCCGGGATCCCCAGTAGGAATCCCCTGTAGGATCCCCTGCCGGATCCTCCGGATCCTCTCAACAATGGTATACTGGGATACGTCGCCGGATCCCTCACCGGATCCGGGATCCGGCCGGACACCACCGGATCCTCTTCCGGATTCTTAGTAGATAAGAATACTGGGATCCGGAGACGGATACCCTACCGGATCCTCTCCAGGTGGTAAGAGTAGGCAAGAATGTAAAAAAGGTTTATCATCTCATGATCAATATTCTTAGAACCTTCAAGATTTTGCACGTATGAAGATTTTCCTAAAAAAAAGTATCATACTAGTATCTTTGATACCTTCTACTATCATATTCCTGAAATGATATTGTCAACTAGTGACATTATTATATAAATGACTATTAAGTGTTTTTTTTAATATCTATAGCTTTTTTTTATTTCTATAGCTTTTAAAATATTTGTTTGTGTAAGTGTGTTACCCTGAGTGGACAAAGTCAGGATTAACAGAAACTTATTGCTTGAAAACAACTTCTCTAAACTAAAACTATTGAGTCTTAACTTTTCTTTTCAGTAGACATTAGAATTTAAATTTTTAGAAAGTTAATATTACCCAGCGATACCACTTTAAAAACTTTTTCTTTGAAGTTTCATTACCGATAAGATTTCATCGCAACATCCAAATGATATATTACTTTAATTACATAAGAAAGAAATTTTCTCAACAGGCTACTTTAATTTTATCGAAGCACGGTTCAATATTCTACACTGTAACGCTTGAACGCACACACTTGATCAATACACCTGTCAGCGTATACACATTCACCTAGACTCATTTGTGTCTTATTGCTGCAACAGGTGAAAGTGCAAGTAATTATGCGGTAAGTGGGTATGCTTTAACCGACAAGACGGCGCATCATAACTTATGATTAATGAAAGTTTTTCTTAGTATTGAATAATATATGAATAGTAAACAAGAACAAACACATATGTACATTGTTAAACATGTATTCATTTCATCATGATGTACATCAAGATCAAACCATTGTAACAAGATATCAAAAGAATAACATTTATGTAAACAAATAAATATCATCTCATTGAAATAAATTCAAAATATAATTTTGTATTGGAGCGGCATTAATATAAGCTTCCAGCTTATTTGCGAATCCATTTCATTGAAATATATAACATATGTTTAAACACACATAAAAGGTACATCTGTTACCTATAACAACATAATTACATTGGTACTAACCGTTTCCTTCTCATCTGCTTTACTATTTCGACAAAAGACTTGTCATGGGATATCCATATAAATTCTATGATCAAGAAAGTTAGCCCTCTGATAAGAAGCCTTAAATATCGTTTCCACGGAAAAGTTTGTAAATTATTTATAAGTCCTTCATCTTACCAAGGAACACTGCAGTTTACTGGAAAAATTTAATCTAGACGCTTTAAGATCAATATTAGGAGCAGTTTGCGGTACAAGCCATAACCTATTATATGAAAAAACTAATCAAAAACCACTATCTGAACGTGAATATATTTCTAAACTAACACGTTTATACAAAATGAAGAATAATAAGGGCCTCAATTATATCTCTGCAACCTCCTTCCTAGAATACCTAGTACAAATGATTACAATCGCAGAGATCATTCATCTGTGCGAACAGTACAATGCAGAACGGCGACATATGTCAAGTCTTTTTTTACCAGATACAATAAAACTGTGGAATTCATTAACTCTCGACATTCAAACCATCGATTCGTTAACTGGCTTTAAAAATTCCTCTTACTTTTTTCCGATCACCCATTTCAACGTAATCCATCAGGTCACGTTCTCATTGTTGCAATCATCTAAAAAGTACTGGATGTTGTAACATCAATGAGCATAAATAATTTTAGCCGCATGAAATAGGTATTTCAATTGAAGGGAACAACAAATAAAACTAATTCGTTTTTCTATTTAATAAAGCAATCAGACTAATAATAAAATTTTAGCAAAGTTCTTCCCTTATAGATTGTTTCATGAAATCGATAGTAAATTTGTTCAACGATCACGAGTATGAATTGCAGGAATGAATATAAATGATATATATAATATGTGTTTAACTTATTTTAGTGACAATATAGAAAGATTTTCAAATAATAAAGTCGTAAATTAATCTTATGTTTTACAGTGTAAGGTAAGTCTAATTCTTCGCCCAAATCATTATGTTGGATGTTTGCGGATGTGTATTCGTACCCCACCAAAGGGTTAGATACCTCCGGTGGTTAGTCAATACACAGTGTCATGTATATAAAGAATGTCTATACCAGTAAGTATTTTACGTGTGTATGTGCCTTCAATTTAATCCGATGACTTCAAGTAGTCCCGCGTAATTATACTCCTTTTGTTAGTTCCCCGCCTATAAGCATTTTGGGGTCATAAAACACCTGCATACAATTACAGGCAATCAGACAAGAGACAGGTAGACGAGCTCAACGAACCGTAGCAAGAGAGACGGTGGAGGGGGGGAGGGTTTAATTCATTACTATCCAAATGAATGTAACATTTCCATTCATCATTAAATATTGTAAAAGCAGTAATTGTAAAAACATTAGAATAAGAAATCATTCTCAGAATGAATTATTTTTCTCAATTATTATTGTATTTATTCTTCTTAATTATCTGATATTATTCAAAAGTCAAACTTTGAACAAAGTTTCAAACTTTTCGTCAATAATGATTTTAAAAAGTTGTTTTTCATCATTTTGTTTAGGTTAAATGTTTGACCCAGAAACTAATTTAGGTGCATAACTTTGGGTTTCTAGTAAGCAAGGACTTGTTATAAACGCAATGAAGTGGAGAAAAAATCAACGTAATTTGCAGCAATAGATAATTCTCACTGAACGCTGCCATTTACTTCCGTGCTGATAGTTTAACGAAGAACGTATTAATTGTTATCTTATTTACATCGAAGTTTAGGAAATCTATTCACCTTTCTTTGTTTCAAATATGAGTATACAACATCGATTATTTCTTATATCTAAACGTCTATCTTTATTGTAATCGCCAAACAAGCCGGATCCAAAGCCTATACGACCTCTTTATAACGCACAGTTAGTTACGCCGATAACGAGTATCTTCAAATCAAGATATTGAGAAATAATGTTCATCATGTACATGTTTCATTTTAAACTAAAGAGAGATTATATTTTTGCAACTGTGTGTTACAGGATTTATGCATGTTTGACTTCGAATACAATCTTACATCCTGAATTTAATTAGAACACAGTTACGATTTAATTTGTAGATTACCTGGTAGAAATTGTCTTCTACTTTCATCATAAATAAAAATTTGATTAAATTTATAGAATCTACTCACAGGTATTTTAATCGTGACTGAATCATATTCCGCGATTGCATGTAGATATTATGAAAATTAAGCAGGTCCATGGCAGTAGGTGAAACACCGCTGTTAAAATAATATAAAGACATTATACTGATTTCATTTTTTTATTTGATTTATGGGGGAAACCTTCACTGTTAGCGCAAACAAAAGACTCCTTCACTGAACTGGGTAGATCGTCGGGAAGCGCTGTGCATACGCGAGGTTATTATATCCGTTTTTGAGGATAGTACATAGTACCGTTTTTTAGGTTATCGAATCCATTCATGCGGTAATTTGTTCCATTTGGAATTTATTCGATCCGTTACCTTGGTAAACCTGAGGTCAAGAAAAAAATAAAGTTGAATGTTCTATGCAGGTTCGGAAAGTATTTACCTTAATAATCTTAAAACATATTTCATTAACAAACTTCATGTATGAATAAGAATATTTTTAACATGATTTAAAAACTCCCAACTTAAGATCGGCAAAATGTTAGAGGATGTTGTATGCCAATAAGATGAGCATCAAAGATGGTTATAAAAAACAGGTTGACGACTCAGTTCAGAACTATTGTGATTGCCCTTTTAATATTGTTCATAACTACTCAGGAATATATCTTGTTGGTAAGGAAAAGAGAAACAATAGAATTGAGGTTACAAGGGGAGACAAGAGTCGAGTAACATCTGATAATTGCAGCCAAGAACTAAACCCTAAAGGGTTTTAAACAGCTATCACTATTTCATAATTATGATTTAAACATAATTATTCATGTTTTTATATATATACATGAATGTATTGGCCAACAAGCTCCGAAGAGCTTATATCAAGGCCGCTCCGATACAGTTACATATAAATAAATACAAACTCATATTAGTGACACATGTCCGATTCACAACTTAGCTTCAAAGATAGTGGTTTTACATGAATACAATGTTGTTTGCGTGGCAGTCATTACATATTCAAGTGCTTAAAAGGAGTCAAATCGATCAGATTTTATGATATATTGATGAATAGACTTTAAAAAAATTGTTAAGATCGTCGTTCGAGAGCGATGTACATCCCCTAAGTACTGTATTAATACTAACTCCTTTCAAATAGAAGAATGAATTCTTCTTTTTTTTCATAATTATCTGTACCTACCTATCTTAACCTCTACATCAGTAGTTATGGTTGCAGTATTACCACCACACGTCATCACAACATTCATTTTTCCACTTTCCGTGTCTGTTGCAGTAAATTTAAGAGAAGCAGTAAAGCTGGAGAAGTCACCAGGAGTGGGTGGAGGAGTCAGGGTTAGAGGTCTTGCTGGGCCTGATCCTATCTGAACTCTGAAAGTTGGATCCTCAGAGCACATGTAATCTGTTCCAGTTATATCCATTGTGAATTCTGTGTCAACCGCAACACTAGTGCAGATTTCAGGAGTGCTTTCCACAGTCACAGTTGGTATAGCTGCAAAAAAACGATTATGTGTTTATTCTTTAAATTGCATCTAGTTGACACGTCCTAATGCTTCATCCTCTACCTTCTATTGAAGCATTCAAATGAATACGTAGTATCAAAGTTTGGTTATTCAAAATAATTAAACATTGAAATAATGTCATGGAAAGATAAAGGTTCTTTAACGACAATTTCCCTGTAAGCTTGAAGGACAACATACAACCAAAGGTTACTAGTTCTATCAGTGTTGTATTTATGCACAAAATAATGGGTTACAATCTGGGAATGTAGATCACAAACACCCTAATATTTATATCTGTATGACTGATATTGATATCGCTAGTAGTTGACATCGTACTGCCATTCAAAAATCTTTTAATCAAAAGGGTGTTTAAGGATGATCATTGTGTCGCGCTTTTTATGACCAAACTTGAGTTTCCATGTATCAAAGTTGAATTTGTTTCTTCTTATGCAAATCTTTTTCTTGGGAGGAGTTGTTTCAACGTTATAAGGATTGTGCTTGAAAAGGGAGGGAGAGGGGAGAAGTTGAAAATGTGAAAGGTTACGGTCAGACGTCGGAGGACGGGCAATTCCATTAGCCACATTCTGGCACAAATAGTCCTGATAGGCTTCCTAAACCTCCCTTGGTTGTTTCTTTGCATGCAGGTTAGAAACTTTCTTTGTCTTTGGAGATCTTTGGAGGCATAACCGTTGCTTTCTAATTTGAAAATCGCTTTTACAATGGTTTTTATAGTCCTCTACATAAGTCAGACAACACTTGCCAAATATATTCTGTTCTTTGATATCTGTGCATTTAAAACCGTTGCTATTTAGAGAAAGGTAGTATGTGAGCTCTTCTTTCCTGACATCAGTCGATTCGTATGAAGGAAACACAACAGTGTCGGGGGTAGTGAACTTCAAATTTCTTGTCATGTAATCAGGTCCTGGTACAGACGTTGAAGGTGGTATATACATATAAATGTAAAGAGATGCAGGCCTCTCCAGTCTCCATGTTGACATCACATAAGAAGGATCAGTAATGTTGACTTTGCAAGTTAGAGAAAAGCCAATATCCTTGGTGCCAGGAACAAATGGCTCTTGGGTTACAGTTGCCACAACAGTTGCGCCATTTTTGCACTCTCCTGGAAACAAAGGATTATACGATGCTAATTCCCGCAAAAAACTTATAATAATTTGTCAAACACCTCTAGTTTAAAGAGAAATTATCATCATTTAAAGACATACTGGTTGTGTTAAACATAATGTTAATTTCTTACTGGCAAGGATTGGCTTGGGTTATTGAAAACAAAAATCAACCAGTTCTTAAAACGTTGACAAGTACTCAGAGCTTGTTGATCTCACACAGCCCGATAACAGTAATGAAGGGGTTCACATTTGACTTAAGTTTGACAAACTGCGCTGATTGGCTTGACGCATATTGTTTTGATGTTTTAAGTAAATCTTGTAACCAGTTGATATGCAAAACAACAAATTGAAGATATTTTCATATGTACTTCCAAACTGTTTGATATTAAATCGAAAGGAATCCTGTCATATTTTTTTATGTAAGCTTAAGAGATATTCTGTGTCAAAAAATTTATGGTTATGATTTCAAAAGCTTCAAGAGAAAGCACCAAATATTATTAGACACATTTATTCCATGTATATGTCTCTAAATTAGAAATAATAGCTTTTCTTATTGGTCCCGTCAACTATGGCTTTTATTTATATTATTGGAGACTGCACTTTTTAGGCCAAAGAAAGGAGCTAGGTTTATTTAATGCATGCTGCTACATCAGCGTATTTGTCTCCGCGTTTTAGGCCGAAGGATATCGGGGTATATGATGGAGCTAGGCAAATACGATGATGTAACAGGATGGATTTAATGGTACTTTTAAATATTTGTTCTGATTTTTCGAATCAATATTTAGAAAACAGTTAGCAATGATTATCATGCGGTATCAGATCTAATTTTGATACAATGGAGACTGCTAAATTGAAAACTTATCGTTATAATTCAAATCAGATTAAAAATTCCATATTTAATGAAAACGTTTTTGAAGAAACTGTGATGTTTATTCATCCTGTTTTCTCCATAATTAAAGTATATACATACAGAGACGTTTTCATTTTACTTGTAGAATATAATTTCTTTCTCATCTCGTGATGTACGCAATGTTCTAACCCATAAAAACTTTTATACAATAAAAACAACATAGCAATTCCTCTTTTTTTAGTATTGATCCATAGCACGACTAATGCAAAATTCATTTAAATTTCCGATTGCAATTAAACACACATCATAACATATATCATACAGGATGACTGACACAAAGTTCTGAAAACATAACATTGTTTGAGATATGCCTCAAAGAACTATGACATTAATTTCAGATTAAAACTGTTAAATTAAAAATGTTGATGACTTATACACATCTTTAGCTCCAACTAATTTGTGTATTGCTTTCGTACATTTAAAACATAGGATAGCCCTTGATATACATATCATTCATTTCAACACCCTTTTGCTGTAGGTCTAAAAGTCAAGTGAGTTTGGAAGTTAACTGTTAATGAACATAAAGCAAATATTAGTCTTTTTAGTTAGTTGTGCAGCCACTTTAAGGGTAATATTTGGTAAGTAATGGTTGCTTAAAAGTACAGTCCTATCGGGGTATATTTGTGGAAACGATATTTACGTGGGCATTTTTGTTTATAAAAGTATCTTAACATATCCCAGTTGAGACAATGAGTACAACATCTTGGTTCATTTAGATTTTACAACAAGATAACTAAAATAAAACAATAACAGGTATTCGTTCATTGACGCTACGAGTGTGAAAGCTTGCTAAGGCATATAACTAGGCATAGTTGAATAGTCTTATCAAAAACAATTTCCTTTCCTTGAGTATATTATATCCATACATATATCTTATTTTTTTAAACTGAACGTATGGCGCCTTAATTCGTATAATTTGCCCTCAAAACAACATGGCGAACTGCAGCCGATAGATACACCTCTCTAAATGTACATATATAAATCTTTAAAACTTCATTTAACAAGTTTGAACATATTCGTACATTAGCTGAAGAATGTTACCTAATAAGTTCAGTTTTACAATTAAGAAGTTGAAAAATGTTTGCTGAACTTCAGTAATTCAATGACAAAAAAAAAGTTTAGAAAAATAAATAATTGTGCATTAGAGGATCAAAGCTTTCTATGGCATGTACTGTATTTCTTTCCCGTACATTGCAAAGAAAAGATATCATTAAGGTCAGTCAATACGCAGGAAGGTGTAGAATTATGTTAGAAAGACCTAGTCCATTTATATTTTGGCAAAAGCATTGAAAGTCTATTTTTTTAATATATATGGACTCTTCAAGTCGTAAAAGTGCATTTGAGACACTTGTTAGATTTATGGAATAATATATAGAAAGGAAATATTTTGAAATCACCATTTGCACAAGTAGAAAGATCTTTATTTACCAAAAAAGAGCGGTATGTGCTATCGTTATTGTGTTGTCTGTGTAAGGTTACCCTATTTCTTGAGCATTCAGTTTTTCCAATATAGGATTTGTTACACTTAGGGCACATTATTTCAAAAATTACATTTTTAAATTAAATTGACGAAATAGTAGTATCGGATTAAAATGATTCTGCAAACGACTATGTGAAGTATGTTATATTTAATCTATATGTATATATAGTAATAGCTTTATTTCGTGAATTCAAGGCCACCTAGCCCAAAGTACATAGATGTACATAATGTGCATGCGGATACAGAGATCGTGATTACAGTTCTTCTCCACGGATCTTGAAAACATTGTAAATAAATTTGGCAACTGACATTTGAGTGCCATAGTTTTTATCAGTAAGGAGCATTTTAACAGTGGTTAGATTCTTTAACTTGGATTGAATGATAGGTTGACAGTATTGACGTAATTCTATTAAAATTGGGCAGAAAAATATATTCGTCTTCAATGACTTTACCGAGTGTGCACTTAGTCTGTGAATCGTCATTTACCATGTCTTTTCTTGATAGCTGGACACCGAACTTATTAAAACCACTTCTTATCATTAGCAATGTTTTTTTTTTGTATTTTGAATGATAACCTCTACTAGGATAGGAGTCCATAGAGATATCACTTTTTAGAGATGAATAAAAATATATATAATGAAGATTTAGTTTCTAATGCAGAGTGCCAATCTTGGATAGCACAGTCCATTACTCTTTGGCGAAATATTCTAACAAACAACTTTTCATTGCCTACACCTTGTGCTATCCATACATGTCCAAAACCATATCTGAACAAAAGATTTTTAACAAGTGTTGCCCAGTTAGGATATTTTCGTTCTGAGGTATCTCTCAACATTAAACAACTTTGATAAGGATATCCATTCGGATGCATGTTAAGGATCCTTATCCAATATATCACACAGTCGCTGGACTATTTAACATATAATGGATTCCTCCCACATTCGCCATACGCATTTGCGTTTGGAAAGCTATAACTTACATTTATACAAATTTGCAGAATTTTCTGTGTACAATTTCAATTTGTTCCATGTTTTTAAAACCCCATATGCCACTACCATACAGACCAATAGGTACAATCATGTGGTCAAATATTTCAAAAGCATTCTTTGGACAAATATCATATTTCATAATTAAAGATAGGAAGTACAGCTTTGTTTGCTTGTTGAAAATAACTGAACATGTTCGAGACCAAACAAATTTTGGTGTGAACATAACACCCAGATATTTATATGCATTTACTATTTTTTAACCCAACACCTTCATGCCTTGATAAGGGGCCTCCATTATTTATCTATTATGTTGGTCTTTTCTAAATTAACTTTCATTCCCCATTTAACGCAATATCGATGGAGAAAATCAAGTTGCTTCTGTAGTTTCAATGGGGAGTCATTGACTAATACTAAATCATCATCAAATAATAAAGCTAAAATGTTGTACATAGTTTCTGACACAAACACACCATTATCAAATTCAAGTTGTAAACCTTCCACTAGTTCTTTTATAAATAAAGACAACAGAATAGGACTTAAAGTGCAGCCTTGTTGCACACCGACAGAACAATTGAAATAGTCAGAGAGTTTCTAACCATCATTGATAACAACTACTGATTAAACATTATGATATAAACTTTCTATAACGTTATAAAATTGTACATGGATTCCCCTTATTAAGTAATACATAAAATAGCTCTTTTTCTGTTCAAGAAATCAAAGGCCTTTTTAAAATCTACGAAGGCATAGTAAAATCTTCTACCTTTCTGAATCAAAGATTGTTAAATAAATATGTTGTCAATTGTTGAATGATTCTTACGAAACCCCCATTGGTATTCACCAACAATTTCAAGAGTTTCAACTTAATTCGTAAGTCTTTTGTTTAGAATAAATGTAAATAGTGTTCCCATGGTATTCAACAGCGATATCTCTATAGTTGTTAGGATCATTGCGGCTGCCTTTTTTATATATAGGTACAATAATCGCTTCAGTCCAAAAATGGGGAAACTGACCAGATTTCGGAATTTCTGAGAAGAGATAAGCTAGGTATAGTGAAATGGCTTCTTTAATAGATTTGAAAAATTCAGACGGGACACCGTCATTACTGGATGATTTGTTGTACTTAAAGGAATATTCCAATGCAAAATGAAATTTGCACTAATAAAAGAATGTTTATTTCATAGGCCTTACAAATAATTAAATAATTTTTAGGTAATCGAGGAAGCCCATAATACAAATTTGAAATCTGAATTTCCACTATTTAACCGGCCTCACGGACGCCGCCATTTTGCAGTCTCGATTAGCAAACGAGAGCGAGATTTGGGCCGCGTCAAACACCACGAAATTAGGATACACGGCTGTTATACATGGGACGCTATGCCGGCCTGTCAAGTATGGGGCCGCTACAACCGAAACGATCGGGTTACAGACGCTCCCGGTTACGGGAAATCATATTTTCATATACCCAAGCCATCGAATGACGAAAGTCTGAGTTGTAGATGGCTGCACAACATTGGTACAGGATGAACGGTCAAGACTTTTAAGTTCGCGCAGCACAAGGTTTGTACAGTGGCCTAACTATGATACATTTTTTGTGATTGGTGATTGGTTTTTAAAACCATACAAACTAAGTTCATAAATATGTTTGTTAATGACAATTATATAGGATTTAAACTGATTAAGAAAATGACAGGTAAGTTAAATGCACTTCCTAGCCAATTTCCCAATCTAAAAATCCAAACGCTAGATGACGATTATTCAGCGTAGCGAATCCTACTCATGTACTCTCGTCGTTGGTTCGCAATCGAATTAATTTCGTATACCCTGATCTGAAACATGAAACTTGTGAACTTTTCGAATGTGTTTGGAGTTACTAGATCAATTAATTCAAGAAAGTGTGTTACACAATTTGACGGGTTTTTTTGTTAATTGAAAAATGATTCACGGAATTTGTTTGGAATTATACGTTTTGGTTACGAAAGACAGTGACTAGATCGCTGTTTTGTTATTTCGAAGTACAATCAGAAATGTTTGCAAAATGTTTATTCCGACTTGAGGAGAACTAATGTATGTTAATATAAACAAAAGAATGTTGTTATTCTATTTTATCCATTGATTTCCATTAATATTTAATTTTTTCCATTTTGTTAAAGTCAGTTCTTTGGCAAATCATTTGAAATAATATAATCATGAATGTCTAAATTAATCTTCAACAACAATTATATATATGTATAATCTCAATGAGGTTATCTCATGTAATTAATTTTTTATTATATTTAGGATTATAATGAGGTTGGTATTTGATTGTTGTGTAGAATTTCATTAAGTTCAAAATTTACAGGTTGTTTGTGAAGACCATTTTGAAGATGAATGTTTCCTTGGTGGGGTCCAATCTGGAGGAGGAAAAAAGCATCGCAAGCTGAAGCAATGGACCCATCACACTATCACTTGGATATTATTGACTATTTGATTTGATGTTATTGATCTTCAAGTTTGTGAAACCATGGACCCATCACACTATCACTTGGATATTATTGACTATTTACTGTCATGTTATTGATCTCCTAGTTTGTGGAACCATGGACGTAGTGAAATGTGATCTTTAATCAACACATACATTGACAGACAGTTGTGTGAAATTATGCATGAACAGCTTACATTGTTGAACTTAATTTGGAATAACTTAAAAATTATCTGTTTGTTAATATGTTTGTATAAAAATATGTATGGAAAGACAACCCAACATTCTATGCTCCTATTACCACTCATGTATTAAAAAATGTGTTACTGTAGTTGGAGAGAAACAATCAATGAAATAATTAACTCAATGTAACTCATGAAGATTCATGGCTTCATTAATTTCTTAAAACCCAGTATACTGCTCTTCAGGGAATTGTTGCCGAATTTTCAGTACGACACAGGCAATTATAACAGGTATAACTTTCCCACCTTCTGTCCACCGTGAGTTGACAAGATGAAGTTTCGATAAGCCATGAGACTTAACTGTCTGAAATATAGGTGGAACACGCAGGTCTATGACATATGGTATAGTCTCCATGTTTGAGAAACTTGAAGGATGTATGGTTCTCCTTTTACAATAACACTCAACTTTCAACTAAAATCTCATAGTGCTGTAATATGTTGTGAAGTCTTTGCAATTTGTTAACATATTGAGTGTATATATACAGTGTTATCATGAAATGAAGTACCAAATTGTAGGTATATATTAGGCACCATGCCAGAATTGAGTTGACATATAAGTGCATTGGTATTTGTTTCTCCATCAATTGGCATCTAGGTAAATACCCCAATGTTCATCATGAAAGTGATATGTGAATAGGTAATGATAAATGCATTGTATTTGTATTTAACATTTAACTACTAATCACTAACTTTGAATGAAATCGACTTAATGATGATTTATAATGTGTGGTATGTATATTTCTTATTATAGATAAAATATATTCAATAATCAAGGCTTTATTTTTTGTCTTTCTTTTGAATTTATGTTTGATCCTATTGAAATTTATTACTACAGTACTTACAATGTTTCTCATTAGCAGAGTAAATTCAGAGTAAAATCTTCATTGAAATGAAGGAAGTGATAGCATGCAGAACAATTGATTGGTCACAAAAATATTTGGAATAAATTGTCAATTTGTAGTAAAATGATTATATTCAAATTATTATTGTTTACAACATTCTTAAATTTTTAACAGGACAATTTTTCTTCAAGTAAATTATTTTACAAATTTACTCATAAGTGTGAAACAGTATTCCAATTATTAATAATTTAAAATATCTTTAATTTTATTCCTCGCATTTGGGCCTGAGTTGATCATGTCAACCTACCAGTTTGTGAGGACATCTGGGGCTCGGCCCCCCATGCCGTTGAAAAGCATGAATGAAATGTAGGATATTGTAAGGACAGGGGGACTTAATTGTTGGAAAATCGAGGTGCTTAGTTATACAAGAGATGCCATTGATGCGATTGTGTAGGTACGGTTCCTCTTGACAACATCGACATTCAACGGCATCGCTCAACACACCATGACAAATTTGTGAGACGGTCGACGTTCCTATCAGAAATATTTCATCTTAATTATCGCTGTCGTCCAACTCATCCCGAATTCCCCCTTCCTCAAAGTAGAGTTCAAACATATAAGGTTTGATATTTTATTCCATCTATTAAGTTGCAACGAAAGAAAAAAAATAAAGCTACTGTAGCAAGAGCGCAGCGCAGACATGGGAAAACGGCAGTTTGCTTTGCAAACTCTACTGCACATACAAGCTCCTTGCACAGAATATCTGGTGTTTGAAGGACGCCATTTTTACCGGGAAGATGGCTGCGCCCGTGTCAAGCGAAAGTCGCAATTTCTGATTCATGTCTCTAAGTAACCAATCAACCAAAACGTTTAATAATTTGTGAGAACGATCTTTGATACTCAATCTATTATTAGAAAAAAAAACTAATTCGCACCGGAATATTCCTTTAAGCTTATCTATGGAACTCATCACTTCTCAAGTAGTAATAACATGCGACAAGTTATTATTAGTGCAATCTTCACAATTATCAACACTGTGACCATGAATAAAAGCATCAACATGGGCATCAAAAGTGTTTTCGTGATCATTTTTCGGAGGATTTAATAATGTTTCAAAATATACTTTCCATTCACCCATTGACATCGAAGTTTCACCTGAAGATTTTGAGGTATATTTATATATATATATAGGAAATATAAACATCAAACTTACCGATAGCAAAACAACCACGACAAAAGTGCATGATGAATAAAAGGCATATTGGTAAATAATCCATTACAAATAGATAAGTAGTAGTATTCTCAGTAAATCACAACGAGAAACCAAACCAAACCTTTGTCGCTAAACAAGACGGTAAGAGTTACCTGATCTTGCTTGTGCATTCAGCCCAGGTTTTTGTTGTCGACTTGTATGTCCTCGTCACATTGGAAATAAGAACATCTCAGGCGGGGTTTGTCGCAAACAGCAAATTGCTAACGTTGAGCAAATTAATCTTTCAGTTATATAGGTTTTGCGGCAGTACCAGCACTACACGCATATATGTGATTTAATAGCTATAGCATAGGTGGCGGACGTCGCAACAACCTTTTCGACTTGAAAAAAACAATTCTCAACAATGGCCTACAAGGCACACTGGGCACGGCAAGGCAGAGAGGGGTCTGTTTCGTTATTTCGACTTCATCTCAACAATTGTTGACAGGTTAATGGACCAAAGAGGATTTTAACCTGTAGATTTGGTTGCCCCATTGCCAATTTTTCTCATGATACTAAGAGCCTAGAAAAATGAAACTTTGTGTATACACTCTTTTACTGTTATGTTTCTTGTTATTCTTTTTTCTATCAAGTCTAATTAGAAGTTAAAATTAATGAGTCATTCCATTATCTCAGAAGGTAAAGTCAATCAACCATGCAAATTAACTGTGGGTGTTCTGGGGTGTGGATGGTTTACCTTTGTGGGTAAACAAATAATCTAGTTCCTATCATGAGGACTGTAAACTCTTCACACGTAAAAATATGGGCAAGTTGTTGGGAGATTGTAAAATGCATAAAACCGGTATATTTATCACAGCAGAGTTATAAAAGATCACTTGTAAAATTTGTATATAAAGGGCAATTTAGTAAAACGAATTTGGAAAACTGAAATGTTGGTCAACATTAAAAGATTTATTCAGATATCGTATCGTGTTTCTTTTCGTGTAACATCAGTAACAAATTAACTGTTTTAAAAGGTTAGGCAAACAAAACTTGTGAAGGATTCCAAAGACTCTCTCTCGTTAACAGATCATTTATTAGCTTGGTCAAAAACTAGGTTACCTGTGTCATCATGACCCACTCTTGTACATTCAAGTCGGAATTATACAATATTGACTTTGTATCACGCGTTTATGTCTATCATTCAAACAAATCCCTTTGACTAGTCCAGGCGCTATAAACCTTACAAGGAGATGACTGGGTCGTTCTAAGGCTACTGAACATTATCCTCTTCACAATAAAAAGGTGTTACATAAGTCTAAGCAGAGGAGTGTGAATTATTTTCATTTACCGAGGGGTTTTTAGTCATGTAAATATGTATTACTGATATTAATCCATTTGGACCGCATGTCCTGGAAAAGACGGACGATGTAATCGTTTACTCGTGCTATTTAAAACATCAATTACTATACAAAAGTGATGTCAAATAGGTCATCATTTAAATTCAACCGTAACTGAGATTTACCAAGTCTGGTATATATGAATAGTTACGACAAAAATTTAGGCCTGCCAAATGAGTTTCAATATGTTGTAATCTTTATAACACGTCAACTAGCATTACTTTATCATTTGTATATTATGGAGCCGATAAACAATATTTTCAGTGATAAACATAATCTTTAAAAAGCATCGTTACCCAGAGATCAACACTGTAGATAATTTGTGCGGCATTTGCTAAGGATCAATGGCACCTCAGTAAGGAAATACCCATGTTGTAGAACTAACCATTCGTTGCTACGGGGAGGATAATACTTGTCATGGAACGTTGATGACCTTTATAACTGATTTACGCTCTTGTTTGATGTTTGATACCATGTCTACAATGACAACACATTACATTTGTCAGCATAGAGTTGCGAGTCAAAGGTGTCCCAGTACTTAAAGTGACTATGTCCTACTTTCTCTATTGTCCTTGATTACATAAGAGAGTCCTTTGTCAGCAGTGTTTGTTGGCTAGGCTGTTTGTGCTATTTAGTGAAACTGCTTATTTCCGTAAAGGGGCCGCCGGTCCATTATACTTGTACATGAATCATACTATTATATATAGTTGAAGCGCCATAAAATGATATGCATTGCTAGTTGTATGATAGGAAACTGGATCGTTTTTTTGAATGCTAGAAATTGAATGCTTGAATGCATATTTAGCCAGATTGTTAACAATAATGTTATTTCGTGATGACATCAAGTGCAGATATTTACTGACAGTAGTGAATGAAGTGTAACATTTGTGTAGCAGTCTCCGACGAAGATTATCATAGAAGTCACATCCCATTCAAAAATGATACTCAGATTCAATTACTTGAACAATACAAATTGGACATAGCCTTTGACTGCGAGGTGGGCCAATCTTTCTTCCCTCCTCAATTAACAATTTATGGTTGGAGCATCGAAATTTACACAATGCAATACGACACACTGGTATAGTAACTAACGATATATAATCTTCACATTTAACTTCAATTTCGAAAGTGTTACATAGTTGGAGTTTGGAGTAGTTTGAAATACTTTCAAGAAAACTTTGGTTATCAACAGTAATACACCTTTCCTTAAACAAAGAAATAAAGACATTAATATGTCCAACACTTAGATTTAACCATACATAACCGAAACCATATTTGAACAACCATTGTTTAAAATTAAACGCCAAACATTTCCTTCCAGCCTCTGACAAACTATACTGATAATCATAAGCTTTTTCTAAAAATTACATTATCATGCTGAAACAAGAGCCTTACCCAATATTTGATAATTCTTACATATTGGGATCAGAGAGAATATATACCAAGCTCGCTTTGAGCTACTGAATTAGGCGTTGTTCTACCTACATGCAAAACATCTTTCCAAAAATGATCATAGACACGGCCAGCGTCAGAAGATGAATGGAATCCCCAAACTTCTCTACCTACAGACCAATCGGCAAAATTTTGACATCGAAACTATGCAACAAAACTATAAATGGAAGATTTATACAATTATACAGATTAGAGCGAATAAGTCAAGAACCTTCAAAGCCTGCTCAGTAAGAATCTTCTGGGAAATGTAGTATGAACCTGAACTGGAAAAGTGTACACCAATATATATATAAGAACTAACAATATCCAACTGACCACCGTTAAAGAAAAACTTTTCATATTTCCTCAGCTTTCCAGCCTTTTCTGAATACCATTACCTTAGTTTTTGTAACATTAACCTTGAGCTGACATTTATCACAATATCTACTTGATTTATCTAACCCCTTTTGAAGACCTGTTACCGTACTGTCTACACTCGCCATATCGTCTGCAAGTAACAACATGAACATCTGAAGAACTCCTATCTCTATTCAACCCTGAAGAACTCCTATCTCTATTCACCTCTGATCATCCTCTCCCAGGAAGTCAATAACATCATTAACGTATAGAGAAAAGGGAAATAGAGACAGCTGGCAGCCCTGTCGTACACCGCACATACAATCGAAAAAGGAGGTGAAACCCCCATTTAATGAAATGCATGATTTAACATTGAAATACATATTTTTTATCAATCTAAATAATCTACCCTGGATCTTAGACTACCACAACTTAAACATCAATTCATTTCTAAAAACTAAAAGCTGCCTTTAGATATATAAAAGCACTTTAAATTATACCTTATGAAGACCTAGATATTACGAAACTATAGTGTCTAATACAAAAATATTATCAATAGTTTGGAAGCCTTGCCTAAAACCTGACTATTCTCGAATAAATAACGTCTCATAGTTTGCCCAAGTCACTTACCAATTGCAAATGACCTTAGAATATCTTACCAGTTACCTCTAACATAGTAATAGGCCTATAGTTATATGGAAGATTTTTATAAACTTTCTTGTGAATTGGTATGATAACACCTTTAGACCACTCATCGGTGAATTAAAAAGTAACTGTAACAATCCAATGCAAAGTTTAGGCGCATTCTTCAAAAACTCAATTGGCAGACCGCTATATCCCGGTGCCTTCCCACTTGTCCTATTTAGTGCTATCCACCTTGAAGTTGGCTACAATTCAAAGGAAGATTTGCCATGCCAGCTGTAGGTATTCCCTGCAAATTACATAATGCATCTTAATCATTTATAAACTTGCTATCTGAGATACGTATGCTGAAATTTCAACTGCCTCAAGTCTGCCCATCCACAACTTGACGTACAAGGAGGTAGATGAAGAATCCCCGGATCTGATTAAGTAGTTTCAAGCCACCTGGCTTGCAATAGCCGACCTGTGGAATCGTTTACTGGCAATTATATGACAACTTGCGCAGTACGTGTACGTACAGCTACGTGACAGCTAAACTGATAAGGCAACGAGAGTTACCTCCCTTGGATTATGCTTACCATATGTCCGTGCGCTTGAACACATAGTCATGGTTAATGAATAAACCTGCCAACTATATAAAGTATATAAATATAAGGGGAATGATTGGCTTCACTTCTGTAGGTTTCACAGGCTGCACAAATCATACCCAGTATAGATTCCCTTTTACTGCAGGTACTTATGCCAATCATACTCAGTATATATTCACTCTTACTGCATATAAGTATGCCTATCATACACAGTATAGATTCCTTTTTGCTTCATATAATTATGCCTATCATACCCAATATATATTCTCTCTTACTGCATATAAATATGCCTATCATATCCAGTATAAATTATCTCTTAATGCAAGGAATACTACGTCGACGAGTGACGATGAAGGCAACGACTGTGACGTTGAAATGACGGCTTGTGAGACTTGTGATGGTCGACTATTTTCTTTATTGAGAACATGTACAAGTCAATGAACACGCCAGGGCATCCCCAACCCTGTCGTCGTACCAAGTTAAGCCCGACTCGAGTAGTGTACACTAAAATCTACATGTAGTTGAGCCTGGACAGTCGGAGAGCGGGCGAGTCCATGCATAGACAAATTTGGTCATGTAATATGGGAATAGAAGCAAGAGGTCAAGCGGTCGAACGTGTAATCAGATACTTAGTTTTAGATTTTCATGGAATGTACACACCATCTGTGCCCGTGGACATCTGGCCTGACTGACGAGTGCTTATAATAGAGAAAGGAATAATTTGGAGAGAAATTCAAGTAATTCAAAGATTTCAAATGAAGAATTTGGAATATAATTTCGTTAATGGTCTATCAACGAATACGCTGTGACAGAAGTTACAAAAGCAGTTCATTTTGGGTTTATTTGAGATGGGGTTGTCTAACAATAATACTCTGAAATGAAAAATGCATCAGCTAATCGAAAAATAAAAAACAAATTAAATGAAATGAAAGGAGACTGAAATTGTTCATTTTCAGAAATCAAGCTTTAACCCTTACCTTGTATGCTTCTGAATATTACTATTCTTGCATCCATGGGCCTAATAGGCCCGGATACAATATTTTTTGTTTCTTGAAATAATGAAAGGTCCAATATTCCAGCCAGTCATCAGTATAAGTCATAAAATAGCTCAGAAGAATCTTCCACACTAAAAGGCTAGTTATTTTGTTACTGTTTTGATGAAATTCTAATGCTTTGCAAGATTTACTTGTCAGATTCTGATTTGAAGAATTTCAAATTTCAATGAAATTACTGCTCCATAGTTAACTAATTATATGAATGTACAACTTGTAGCAAGAAAATAAACTACTAGAGTAAGTGCACTGATGAATCAACTGAGACATTTTGTTTAAGGGTGTGCAGCCTTCTCTAAATAGGACACAATACAGATGCAGAAGAAGTTTAACATGCCCTTGCTGTATAAATACGAACCCAATTGTTCATTTTAAGTTCCTGTACTACTTTTAAAAGTTCTCCAATACAAATTCAAAACAGTTTTCTGTTGTTATAACTTACTCATCTGGCTCACAAGTTTATTACTGAAAATCAACCAGTAAGTCATAGTCAAAGTGCAAATTTGGGAAAATGACAACACAAACTGCAAAACAACTTTAGAAGACATGAAATATGCACACTTCTAGATGTCTTCATTTAGCTATAGTTTCATTCATCACAGATGATGACTCTGCTGCTGGGTTTGGTGCATATGCCTCTTGTGCATTTACATCATGTCTATTTAGACTTCCTGTTCTTCTTGATGGGACAAATACAACAACGAAGCCTCGTAGTCAGCTGATGTAGATGGCAGAGGATCTGCAAAAACCTCAGTGTAATCCTCGAGGAATCGTAAATGTAGTTGTCTTGCTCAGTTTAGGTTTCATCAAAGCTTCTGCATCTCTTGGTCTTGCTGTTCTACAACAGTACTACACTGAATTTCAGTGCGTTATCACCCATGGTTCGTTAGTTGTAGCCGATGCTCGCATGTTTCACGGCGATGCATGGCAACAATGGTGTTGCGGGATTTCTCCTTGCAATAATACTAGGAGCAGTGATATAAGTGAAATACTCTTGACAGCAGCGTTAAACCAAATATCAACCCACCCCACCTCATTAATAATAAAAACATTGAACAAGCTTTCTCAGAGAGGACATGATCTGCATTGACCACCGTTTGACCCTGTAAAATGTTTCGGGTAGGAGTCTTAGCTGTTGGCAATGGGGTTGTTGACCATCTGCCATCTTTTCTAAAAATAAAGCCTTGTAGATGGTCATGACCATCAGCACTGCTTTCTTTTTCTGTATCACTGGATGATCTGGTATCACTTGAACTGCGCGAAACAACATGGCTGTCGGATCAACTATATTCTGACATTATTGGTTCTGTCATACGAGTATCTGTAGTTGATATCTCGTTCAAATCATCATGGCTGTTCCTCCCTTACTCATTTCGATGTGACAAGAAACTGCAGTCAGCTAGGTACCTGGGTTGTTTTGATCTTGAATTTAAATATCTTTGCAATCAATGTCCCGGGCCTTTTAAGCCCATGTATGCACTTAACGCTGATGAAAATTAAAAGTTGTCATAAAACGTTAATTGATTAAAATTTTGAGACTTAACTTTTAAGGAGACAAGTAATCACAGCACTTGAGGAATACATAAAATTTCAGCTAAAACTTCTAATTTGTTTCTGATATATGGAAATGAAAATAGGCATCCGGGCCTCTCAGACCCCAGGATACAAGGTAAGGGTTAAATTCTTTTTATAGACTTGCTAAGACTTCTACCGTATTTCAGGGTCTGGCTTACAGACCAGAGTTGGGGATACGTTTGAAGAAGCTCTTAAATATCATGATACAACTCTGAAATCACTTCTTGAAAGATATCGAGAGAAAGGTATCAAGTCGCACAAGGACAAAATGAAGTTTTATGTGTATGTTTATGTCGGCTGTGTTAAAATTGAGGCAGGCCATAAGCCACTAAAGACCATATTGAAAAGTTTATCTTCAGTGCGCCAAAACGTGAACAGCGCAAAATGCTCAGATCGTATCAAGTATAACACTCATGGGGAGTACAAGAAAGGTATAAAAATGTTCATGGCAGTAAGGTGACACACGAGAGTGAAATGGTACTCACTCAACCATGACAATGTTACAGATGGGAAATAAACGTAAATCATACTCAATTGAATTCCACCTGCCCTTATCATAATTAAGCAGCAGGAGATTACATCTAAATTTGGTGTAATTCATGCGCACCTTCTTTTCATCAACGAAGTACAGGTATTTTTCGGGCTCAAATGTGAATTTATATTATCTATACATGACATATCTGGAGCTATCATTTAAAGAAGACCTCAAACTCTGAGTAAATTCATTTATCAAGGAGTCTATAAATCATTGAACAAACCAAAATTCATAAACAAAAGATTGGTTAAGCCATACGTATCAAAACCCGTGGGAAACATTTTTGTTGTTGTAAACGAAAACCTACTAGTTTTTCTGATGTTATAATAATACATCAGCACGTTATAAACTTTCTTCGGTAGACTGTTTTCGCTCATTTTAAGTAATGTGTCCCTGAATGACTACACAGTCACTCTCTACCTTCCCATCCATGGCAATGGTTCAGATCACTTTCAACAAGACTACTTCATCACTTATTCAAATTTCTTTAAGATGAACAGACTATATGATAAGTGAAGTTATCTCAAGGTTAAAGCAGAACCTTGCTCACCATAGAATATCTGGAGCATAAATGACAGACAACGGTACATCTTTCTCATCAAAAGCATATACATGTGACTATTTCATTGCGTTTTCCCCAGTTTAACCGTAAAATGAAAATTGCTGTCTATACAGTAAAAACAATCATGAAGAGTGATTGCAGAAGCTCAAAGTTAACATTGCAGCATGCATTTTTCTTTTTTTTTTCTATCCCTAAATCTTTACATCTGAAGGAGACGGATGTAATGGTATGCACTTCAAGTATGATGCCAATGTCGGGATCACCTCCGTTTGTATCATAGTGAGATGTTCTTGAAATAAAGAAATATCTTGATCGCCTTTCTTCAACTTTCAACCATCACTCTTCAATAAAGTTTTAAAGGCTTAATGATGTTGATCCTAAAGTAGTAAAACGCCTTGATGTCCATACCGAGAATTCATTTTGTTGATTCTTTTTTAGATATAGTCGATGATTGCATATACATAAAAATAAACTTACATCGAAATAGAAACATGTTAGTTGATTTGAAAGCCATCTTATAAAGTGCCTCAAAATCAATGTTCTTTTGTAGAAAGAATGCAATGTGAAAATGCCATTTGACTGAAATTGGTGCAGTGATTTTACTATTCTTTTACAGATGCTAGATATGGGGATTGAGGCTATATGTGAATTAGAACAAGTTCATTTTAGGTTTTGCGATATTGAGAATCGGCAGAAGCAAAAATTAATGATTTCATAGCTGTCAATAACAAGTATGTCATTGTGTTCCGATTTTAGTAATATACTTATTTTCAAATCTAAATTAACATAATACCTATTGGCCTTTGCTACAAGTAGAGTCAGTCCAGGTGCTCAATAGCTACAACCGTTTCAGATAGCAAATGTTGCTCGCTCTCCCCCCCCCCCCCCCCCCCCCCCCACCCTTCTTTCACTCACAGATTTTTCAAACATACTGACTCTTAAATGTAAAAACCCTACACTTTCTCTCATAAATATTCTTAAACCAGGAAGTTGTCCTTACTAGATTTTTAGAAAATGGTAGCTCGACTGCTGTGAAGTAAGGTAAGGTTTTTGCCTTCAATTTTGACTTTTTCATGACTACATTAGTTGAAACTAATTTTGTATATAGATTCTTATATCATTGTCGCTCTAATATCACCGTTAAAGTTGTCATGAATGATTAGTAAGTTGATTAACAAACTTATTCCAAATCAAAATACACTTTAACCTTCAATTCATACTAAATTTGTCTCTTTTCTTCTCTTTGCCTCTGTCTCTCTATCTATCTCCCTACGTCACTCTCTCTGTATCTATCGTTATCTCCCTTCCTCTCTCTCTCTCTCTCTCTCTCTCTCTCCCTCTCCCTCTCGCTCTATCCCTCTCGCTCTCCTTGTCTCTCTCTCTCTCTCTCTCTCTCTCTCTCTCTCTCCCTCTCTCTTTCTCTCTCTCTTGTATAGACACTGGTTTACTGTGTAAAAAGGAATGTTTCGGAAGAGTGGAGAAGTAGAACACGCTTCCTGATACATAATGGGTCTTGTTACTAGATTCACGTCCTGCACTTCAGCTGTAAAACACAATGAATAAGAGTCATTGATCCAGGTGAAATTTAACTATTTAAGTTAGGAAAACACAGTGACATAAGGTAGTCAGAATCTATGTCACTGCAATCCGTACAGGTAATTTATTTCTTAAAAGCTCACTCCTTTCCCAAGTAAATGATAAGCAGGCGATGTGGCACTGGAAGCACAAGCTATGCTTTATATGAGTTTTTAAATTAAATTTTCCCTTATATCGCGGCTGCTATTATTATTGAAGGGAGAAAGCCCCCAACACCATTACGACTTTGCATTGCGTTGAAACCTGTGAGCATTGGATGGAACTAGCGAACCATAACACCGACCTCTTGATCAGAAGCCGAACGCACTTACCACTGAGCAATCCTGCAACAGTTGCATTCAATCGGCCACTCAAACAAGATAGAAGTACACAGATAGCAACTATATTGTTTGTGTTATCAAATCACAGTAAACACATCCTATTCTCACAAGATTCCAACATTTGACTCTCAAACAGGTTAGATGTTCGGTGAGTTCGATACGGGTGAAGGTGAAGCTTTGAAACGTTTGGCTGTGGCTATCAGAGTCACGTTACAAAGTATTATGAGACACATTACACTAACACATAATATTGAGAAATAGTAACAGAAAAATTATAAAACCAATATGTTTACAGACAGAGACAAATAGGATAGGTCAAAACAAGGACAAATAGCATGTGTATGTTTGTTTCTCTCTTCTTCTGAGAAAGGATATTATTTACAACTCAGCTACCGGGAATTTGTTATGGTTAATTTCTGTTACTGTCTTTATACATGTACACGATGGACAGGTTAATTCCCATTTAATACTACTTAACATGTCATACCTCTTTAGTCCTTTCATATAGTTGTGACACACTGTTTTAAATGAATTAATAATTTTGTCAACTATTCTTATGACTGATGAGTTAAAATGATTCATCACTAACAAACAACACTATTAAGAATCATCTCAGCTAGGTGACTTATGATATCAAATTTATCAAAATAAGTTGATAAAAGTTGAAAATATCCGAGGTTTGCTGTGTATATATAAACGAGTGTTAACATATTTGATATCAGAAGACACGAGGGTGAGGTTTTATTTAACATCGAATATAATTTTCATTATATTTCCGTGACAAATGTCAAAATGACATCTAGTAAGACATACTGATTGATCTCCAACAAGCGGGATATCCTGTATAATACAATTTGAGATGATAAAAAAAGATAATTTCTGATTTTCCTTAAAAATTAAATTAGCATTATATGGACACTTTTTGCGTTTTAGAGTTACTCAAACTCAAGAATTGCATTCTGTCTGTTCGACTTATCGACGTTTGATTAACTCTAAGACTCTTTCTAAATAATGCTAATTTAAATTCCTGGGGTTACTGAAGTACAAAAGAAAGTACACGACCCAGGAAATTGGTTATTAAGCAAACAAGACAAACTGTCGAGCATCTTAAATGTTTAAAATAAATATTAAAAGTGAAACATATCAATTACATGTTGGAGTGTTTTGTTCAACACATCACTTCTTTAAATCTGTTTGTGTCCATTGGGGGTATATTTGGAAATGTACAGATCAGGTGACATTACGTTGTAATATTTTCATGGAGTTAGTGACCCTCATTAATGAATACAAACATTGACACATTTTCTCATGAAAGAAACTCTTCCTGTAGAACCTCTTTCAGCTGCTGTATGGTGACTGGTTGCTGTGGACGATCCAATCGTCTTCTCAAATGGTCCCATAGATGCTCGATCGGTGGTAAGTCAGGGGAGCGTGATGGCCAAGACAAAACCTAGATGTTTTGTCGATTTAGAAAGTCCTTGGTGATCCTGGCTGTATGAAATCTTGCGCTGATTGCTTGAAAAATCATCCCTTGCTGCTTCATCTGTATGAATTGGACCATCACAGGTTGCAACGAATTGTCACAAAAGGGTACCACCAAAGGGTACAATTTCATGGACACATGCTGCAGCATGTCTGTCGCCTATACGTCGTTGTACTCTCATTCTGCCGTCAGATTGGAACAGATTACATCTCTTTCCAAATAACGACGTTGCTATAACGCTCTCCTTGCCCATCGTGGACAATTAAGGTGACGTTCGCGGTAAGGTCACTGAACGGTCAACATGCCAGAATACCAGTAGTTTGAAGACATCTAATGACAGTGTTCTTGCTGATATGGTGCCCTAACGCCATCGGATCTTGCTGATATGGTGCCCTAACGCCATCGATGGCGTTGATGTCCTGATGATGTCTGCTGAGCAGATGTAGTGTGCACATATATCGGTCTTTTGCATGAGTTGTCATTTTTGATCGTCTGCTTCTAGGATGGTCAGATGTGTGGTAAGTCTGGTCAAGGCTAGACCTTTTATCAAGTGCAACCAAATGTCCAGATGGGCTTTTCTAAACACCCACTTGTGCTATTTCGGTGACTCTTTCTCCCTCTGCTGCTGTTAATGTGCATTTTCTTCTTCTTTGTCCCTAGTACGAGTAGTGAATGATAACGGATAAATGGATAACAGGATTTTTGAAAAAATCACTGTATAAGTCACCTGATATGGCCAATTGAGTTTGGGCGATATGGCTTCATTGTTTCCATTTGTTACAATAGGATAATACATTAAAAAATTCTTCTTTGTCAATACGAAAATCGTTTGGTGTGTACTTTCTTTTGTACTTTTATGAGATTTCTTGAAAAATCAATTATTGAATATTGAACTGCAAAATATTACAAACTTAATCTAAGAAATTTTATACCTAGGTTCAAAACTGCGTCTTGGTGAAATTGGACCAGATAACAAAAAATGTCAAGATTTTTAGTTATCATATGTAAGTATGAACTTTGTACATATATTTGTGTCTTTTAAGAATTTACATATATTCTCCCGTTATATTTCATACATATATTGCTGATCTGTTCTTGTTTCAATAACCTATTCCTTTACAAACATTTATCAAAATACAGTTTGAAAAAACATGCGTTAGGTAAGAGATGAAATACGATTTTCACAAACATGTTAAAGTGAACAATTCTAACGTCTCCATGTATGTTTATGTTCCAGTGTTCGGAGTCTCCTCGGCTCAGTTCAACTACACACCTGCAGTGTCCGAGATAAACGGAACAGCGACTCTCAGTTGGCAGATTCCCGCAGGTGGTCTTGACAATTTACCGTCTTTATCCGTAGTCAGTCCAGGAGGTTATTCAGCCTTCGTCATAATAACACCCATGGAAAGGGTTACAGCATTAGGAAACTACGTTGGTCGTGTTGAGTACATGGGAAACTTGACAAATAGGAACATAACCTTCATTCTGAGGAACATCAGATCAGACGATACTGGTGTGGGAACGGACGAATGTCTCCTACACGTGTTATCCGCGACTGTGGACAGACGCTGGTGGTGCTGGGTACGTCGAGTGTTTTGAAAATGTAGCATTAAAAAGTTTCAATCTAGTAACGATAAGCACTTTAGACAAGCGATAGCCGAATGATTCACTCGATACCCAACACTGTAAGGCACACTATCATATTTGAGAATAACAAAAAAGAAAGATCTTTGTCCTTAAACGAGGTAATAATTTTGTGTGACACTTTGAGCACGCTAACAGTGGTGTGGAGTACAATATAAGTTCCCTATATATTGTTATTATTAATTCATCATTGCCAATTCTTATATCGTTAATAGTACGCGTTTGTTCTACATCTCTATAGACACGAGACCTTTAGCTAAAAAATGGAGGCATGAGTAACACTCAATAAACACACATTTATAAGTGTTGTGCACTTTTGCAGTTGAAACATGAAGATAATTCTGGTCAGCAGCTGTATAGATTAGATTTCACCAACTCAAACATGTTTTGATTGATTTAAACCTCTGTGATCGCTAATGCTACGGTTATTTTTATAAATGGTGTTTATGCTGTCAGATACCAAATTTTTTAACATAAGTAATAAAGGATGAAATGGTAATATCAATGCATAAGGCTGGTCCTGTTGTGGTCTGTCAAGTCCGGGGTGAAATATTCTGAAGTATCTGAATGATTAAGAGTATGTTCATTTTTTATATTCTAATTTATATCAAGCCTCCATTGATTGCTTCAAAACTATGTTTCGAATATGAATAGAACTCTGAATCTGTTAACACGAGATTTGTTTCATATTTTAGACAAACCATCAAAGCCTGTCATAATTTCCTCAGCCCTACCACCAGTCTACACGAAGCAGGTGACCTTGACCTGTAATTCTACCTCAACAAGCTTACCTAAAGGTCATGGGTTGCCTTTAAACTACACATGGGAGAGGGATGGCTCTATTGTGACCCCTGATCCTGGAGCCTCCTTCACCTTTACAGTGGCATCACGTGACCCTCACAACTACAGATGTAGAGCTGATGAAAGTCGAGGTCTGGAGTCTGACTGGAGCGATGTGTACCGTATGGAACCGGAATCTGAATAGACATATATAGCTCATCTTAAAAAATGGAAGCATTTTTAAAGCATTTCTAAATATAAACATTTTAAAACAACGGCGATATTAATGCTAAAAGTCACCGCAAAACCCAATGCTTTACCAGGTACCCATTTCACATATAGAACTAAGTGCTAACTAAGACACCACGAGTCTCTTACATGTAACTCGTGTCGCAGTGATTGACAGGGAATAACCCTTCAAGCTATCAGGCTATGCAGCAATTACGAGTTTGCAATCAATCTGAAAGAGATCTGTGTTGATAAATACCATCATTGATACATTGTTTTTTAAATTGAAAATAACTTACCTGATTCAGAGAAAGTAATATTCCATGCAAAATCCTTGTTTAGCCAAATTATCAATGTGTCCTCTAACGTTATTCATCAAGGACTGTTTTCAGTGGATAAGATAATCTCACAGCGGCACTAAGTCATTCATGTCAACCACCAATCAGCCAAGAATGTGCACCACTTACACAATTGTTCGGCTAAAACAGCATACAGTGCCAGAAAAGTTCACAATGTATAACCAGACTTTTATCTTAACAATGTATCTTATAACTAATTTGACTAAAACAAATATAAACATATTTGAAAGTTACATCGATTACTATATTGTTGTATCTAAAAGTTATAATATTTAGCATAAGTGAACGGCTAGGACCTAACCTCAATATTGATAAAATATACAAACTAACAATTCAATAGTGAAGAAATATATAAACTGACATATAAGGGGCAAGATACGATATTCCTACTCATAACATATATTTTACTTTTTCATCAAGAGACTGATGGTAATCCCTAATTTTCTTGTATGGCCGTCTGAACTTGGAATGTCTTTCCTTAAAATTAATTTTGAAACTGAGGTATGATATTCCCACTCTCTAATCAGTTTCTAGAAGCAATATAATTACTAGTTTTAACTGTCAGTAATGCACATGTTTACATGCACAGTTAATGATCCCCGGCTCTACTATGCGTTTTTCGAGACTTCTCAGGCAATTGATCATTGGACTAATACTTTTTATGGTGTCATTTATCACTTTCCAAGAACAATACATTTGAAGTGTTAAACCTAAATGTTTATAGTCTTCAACCTTTTTGAAAGTAGTTTTAATAAATAAATATTAATAATAAAAATATGGATCATTAACCTGTAAACATGTGTAATACTTAACATTTAATAAACGCGTATGTAACAGCTTATAGAGTAGGAATATGTTATTTTAGTTTCAAAATGATAAGTTATATATCAAAAGATTCTTTAAAACAGAAAGAAATATTTATGAACATATGGTTAATTTTGAATTAATTTTATTTAGAGAGGATGGATAATAAAGAAATTCACATATTTTCGTGGATGTCATATTGTATCTACAACAATCGTAACTGAAAAATGATATTTCCCGAGCTCTCGCTCGAGAAATTGTTCTTTTTAGCCACTCGTGTTGTTAATACAACATGACATCCACGCTCGGGTATTAATCTCTATTTAACTCATATACACTTTCCTTATTCATATAAAATTTCCAAAAATATCAGTAAGTGAGAGTATCATAAAATATCAATCTATCTGTGTGTTCTAATCATTAGAAGCATTCTGATAATCTCCGGGTGAATCTGAAATAAAACAGATATTTTATTTGGTAATGAGAGATAAAAGTGAATGATTTCGATAAAATCTGTGATGTAGACATGAGAAAACGTTACTTGTAAAATTGATTCCTACCATAGGAAACTGCACTTAAATATTATCTCTCAGTATATGACAGGTCTATGGTCAACCTTATGCGAACCTTGTAAGGATTATATGTCAAAATGTTGTATCAAACTGTTGTTACCTTTAACTGATCTTTGTGATCGAGTAAGAAACCCTCTTTTCATTACAACTTGTAAATTGAACCTATCATTTCTCATTTTAAAATACCTTCCATTCTCCATTTGCATTATGCATCAACTTATAGTGTTAAATAGGACTAACACACATAAAATAGAAAGTGGGTTTCATCAAACAACTTAGTTTCGGGTAGGGAGTGATACACACAAAGGCGAAGGAAATGCCACCACATAAGATGCAAGAAACTTTATTCACAGAGGAATAAAAGCAATCTCTTTAAATCTTAAACATTCTGTGAAAGCAAACATCTTTAAACAGAGGATTCAGTCTGTCTTAAAAGGTATAAAACCGAAATAGGCAATGCCCTGATGAGTAAACTTGTGTAGTCCTGTTAACAATGAGCTTCACGATCATTTTAATGTATGACACGCTATGTTGTTTTTGGCTGTGAAGAAACAAAGGTGACTTCTTTTGCCGTTGAGCGTATCTTTAATTCAACGCATCCCATAATGGTGTAAAGCTACTTCACCTTCAGCTCTTCATACTCGTTCCCTGGTGAAAGAGTTCAATCCGATTATGTTCCTTTGTTATCTGAGGATAGGGAATATCTCATTTTTTATTTTAAAAATATACAGGAGATTAATTCATTTAAGACCCTGAAACATTTTAACACAAACAATTGACCAAAATGGGAGTTCAACCGACAAGAGTAACTCATTAGTTTCATCATCTTATACAACTATGAAGAACTTTCTTGAAGAGATCAATTGAATGCTCAAAAAACCTTAACTTTTCTACCGAAAATAGCATGTCATCATTTGGAAAATGTATCGTTTGGAAAGAGTCAGATGGTGCAAGGTCAGGAGAGTAAGGTGGTTTATTGATGATTTTATTTAAGTACCAAGTAATGTTCTCATTAGTTTAAGTTCATTGTTTGACAATGATTCCGACAAGATGACAATTACTGTAAACAACAAGGGTAATTTAGCTACTTAACTTTCTCTCTTAGCCATATGTTGATTGAGAAATGGGCTCACTAAACCCTTGTTTATTATCCCGCGACATTATCTTTGGAATCTACTCAGTATGTGATAATAATAACTTGTAAACGTCAGGCAACCCATGGCAAAAAGGTTTATATCTTACCAGTATTGTTTGTCATGTCTCTGCAACGTAAACAACGATGTCATCAAAAATACTTGTGGATTGTGAACTTAGTTGAACGAAAATTTCCTGTCTATTTAGCCATGCATTTAAATTCAATTACATTTATTTTTCTTTACCTTTTTAGTTATCTTTTTCAAACAATGCATCGAGAAACCACTTTATCCAACTTACATTGTAGTTCCCAAATTTGCGTCGGCGCCTGGAGAAAGATAATAATGGTTGAAAATAAATTACACTAACAAATGGGTTTGAATATATAAATATAAAAGTTAATCAAAATGCGACGTTGTTATACTCAGTAAAATGTTACTTCCAAAGAAATAATTTAAAAAAAAGACAAATCTTCGTATCCGTATCGTTGTTTAAGTGTGTGAAACAACAAGACAGGAAACAAACCTTTCTTCATTTGTGAGTGACCTCTTTTGAACCACACGACTATGAGGATGATCGAGATTACATACAGCGGCAGAAATGACGCAATACCGATCCCAAACCACATTCCGAATCTGTCGGATTGGACATCTTGTGATTTCAAACCTGGTAAATCATATCACAGAAAATGTAAACGCAACGATTTAACTCTCTGAACCTTCCTAGTTTTAACATCAACTGTTAACATTTAAATATTATCGATACTTTATATTTGCCTCTTTATGTATTTAGATTTGAACCTTTCTTATGAATATTGAATATTATAATATAGAATAAAACACGAAACTTTTCTTCTTGTCTTGTTTATAGAATTTCCAATCAGTAGGTAAAATAAGTAAATATGGTGCACAGTGGAACTTTTTTTTTATTATAATCCAGTTTGACTTTTGATATTGCGGCAGCAATTTGCTTAAGAATTTACTCTTTCTATTAATCCATCAAGGTTTGCATCTGATGCTTGTTTTTTTAGTTTTATCACATACTTTGAAGCTAACATAACATGAAAAATTAGCAAAGAGATGAAATTATATAATCAATAACCCTGCATCCTTTGTTGAAATTTGTTACATAGTCAATTAATGTTCCATAACGCAGATTAAAGAGGATGAGACACAGGTACGCATGCTATCTATTAGCATTCCAGTAATCATTACCTTCAAAATATAACGTTCCGTTTGTTTACAATATGCCTTCTAACCTTTCTCTTTGTGCTCATTATGATCTAACGTTGCCTTTTGACTAAAACTCTTGGTCGATGACTTGCAGTTAAAGATGTGCTTCCCGATGCCATTAGTTTTGGGAAAGTTCGTTGTAAAGAATGTTTACCCACGCGATGCGCACGTAAAATGTCTGAACCTGACCATGATTGATTCTCTGAGTGTAGGTGTAAACAAGGAATCTGGGAATGATCACAATCTGCAGATTGTTCGCTCAGATTTTTTTTTCTCCAAATGATGGAGAATAGTTGTCAAGTCATAGATTGTGACAGGTTCATAGCTCGCCTATATATCAAACTGACGAAGTATAGGGATCGATTCCTAGATTGTGAAAGGCTCACAGATCGTCATTATATAAAACTGAGAAGGTATAGGGGTCAATTCTCAGATTGTGAAGGGCTCTTATCTCGCCTATATGTCAAACTGAGGGAGTATAGGGATCGATTCCTAGACTGTGAAGGGCTCACAGCTCGACTTTTACTCAAACAGACGGAGTATGTGCGTTGATTCTCAGATTGTGAAGGGCTCACAGCTCACCTTTATTTAAACTGAGAGGGTATAGAAGTCGATTCTCAGATTGTAAAGGGCTCAGATATCGTCATTATGTGAAACTGAGAGAGTATAGGGGCCGATTCCTAGATTGTGAAGGTCTCACAGCGCGCCTATATGTCAAAATTAGGGAGTATAGGGATCTATTCTCAGATTGTGAAGGGCTCACAGCTCGCTTTTATGTCAAACAGAGGAGTAAAGGGGTCGATTCCTAGATTGTGAAGGGGTCACAGCTCGTCTTTAACTCAAACTGACGGAGTATGTGGGTCGATTCTCAGATTGTGAAGGGCTCACAGCTCACCTTTATTTAAACTGAGAGGGTATAGAAGTCGATTACCAGATTGTGAAGGGCTTACACTTCACCTTTATTTCAAACTTAGGGGGTATAAGAGTCGATTCCTAGATTGTGAAGGGCTCAAATATCGTCATTATGTGAAACTGAGGGAGTAAAGGGGACTAAACCGAGATTGTGAAGGGTTCAAAGCTTGCCTTTAACTCAAACTGACGGAGTATAGGGGTAGATTTTCAGATTGTGAAGGGCTTACACCTCACCTTTATTTCAAACTTAGGGGGTATAAGAGTCGATTGTGAAGGGCTCAGATATCGTCATTATGTGAAACTGAGGGAGTATAAGGGTTGATTCTCAGATTGTGATGGGCTTATAGCTTATCTTTATTTAAACTGAGAGGGTATAAGAGTCGATTCCTAGATTGTGAAGGGCTCACATATTGTCATTATGTAAAACTGAGGGAGTATAGGGGCCTTAACCTAGATTGTGAAGGGGTCAAAGCTCCCCTTTAACTCAAACTGACGAAGTATAAGGGTCGATTCTCAGGCTGTGAAGGACTTATGTAAACTGAGAGGGTATAGAAGTCGATTCGCAGATTGTGAAGGGCTCATATATCGTCATTATGTGAAACTGAGGGAGTATATGGATCTATTCTCAGATTGTGAAGGACTCAGATAACGTAAATATGTGAAACTGAGGGAGTATAGCGGCCGATTCCTAGATTGTGAAGGGCTCACAGAGCGCCTATATGTCAAATTTAGGGAGAATAGGGATCTATTCTAAGATTGTGAAGGGCTCACAGCTCGGTTTTATGTGAAACTGAAGGAGTATATAGCCGATTCCTTGGTTGTGAAGGGGTCACAGCGCCCCTATATGTCAACCTGATTGAGTATAGGGTTCGATTCTCAGATTGTGAAGGGCTAACAGTTAGCCTTTATGTCAAACTGACAGAGTATGTGGGTGGATTCTCATATTGTGAAAGGCTTATAGTTTGCCTATAAATCAAACTGACAAAGTATTGAGGTCGATTCCCAGATTGTGAAGGCCTTACAGTTCACCTTTATTTCAAACTGAGAGGGTATAAGAGTCGATTCCTAGATTGTGAAGGGCTCAAATATCATCATTATGTGAAATTTATAAATACTTACCACAAGTGTCCCGGTAACCAGCTTCCTGGTTTGGAATAGAGGAAAAGCAGTTTTATAGCACGCTCATGTTTAAGGCTGTCATAATGTGGCAAGAGTTAAATCCCTTGGTATACTATTGTTTCATGTTTGAGAAGTTTTAAATTCATCCACCTACTCTCTCTCTATCTCTCTCGCTTATTGGAATTGAAAACAACCCTTGAACATCACATTTCTCAGTCTCACTGATAATTGTGAATATGTAGACGAAAATGATAACTAAATTGGTGTCCATTTTACATTTCGATATACCTTCCTTGTTTTGGAATAAAGGAAAATCAGTTTAATAGAATAGAATAGAACTCCACGCGTGGTAAGATGATGCTCATAGTTTGGGCTGTAATAATGTAGCAAGAGTTAAATCCCTTGGTATACTATTGTTTCGTGAATAAGTTTAAAGTGTCAAGTAAGCAAAACATTAAAACGTTCATTTATTTCCATGCAAATAATGTCTTGTTAAGTTTCGAATTACAGCGCTGTTCCTATCTAGTTGATACAAAGTGGATTTAGTAGATCTTTACACCAGACTTGACATAAATGTATTCACCACGACAGCCTTTACAAACGTCCTGAAGTAATTATTTTGTGTTCACATATAAATTGTCGTAGAATTACATACTTTAACTAACGTAATTACAACGGGTTTCGAAAAACAAATCTTTTGCAGATAGTTATACTTTTTTAAACCATGAAGTTGAAACGTTAGAATATATGTTCAATAACCTGTAAAAAGCTGAACTTCCGGCATTGAATAAAGAAGAATAAGGAAGCATGCAGTTAAAAAAGAACCCTTACTTATGAAAACTGTTAAATATCACTAACATTAATTTTAAACGGAGAGAATTGTAAATGTAATCATATATGTACCACTAGAGTGTTCATCTTAGTATTTAACAGATTTAAGACACTCGCTTTATTGTGTTGTGATATAAAAGCGGACAGGGGCAAGAAATAACACACACATTCGCTGCGATGAAAGTAATGTAAGTATTGATATAGTGATAATACCTCATGAAAAAGGAAAATTCCTTGATTCCGTTATTTAGAAGTTGCGACAAATCCTGATTTAAATCTGTTACGCTTTTCACCGTTAATGGTCAGTATTAAGAGAAGAATTAGGACAGTTTACTTGCATAGGACAACAAGGCTGTGTTGTGACTATTTCATCTTTTATTCTCTTTTCCCCCAATATACTTATAAGTTGAATATAGACGATCAACACGAATCTGATCATTTGCCACTAGAATTAACACACAAATTCCATATCATTCATACTTTATATTTGTTACTTTATATAATTCATAGCTAATTTACCAAGTCATTTGACGGAAAAAACAATACAGAAGAAGACTTTTCAATAGAAGTTTCTTTTAATCATAGCTATACAATAAAACCTGACAAAAAAGATGATTGTGTATGATTGGTTAATTCAGCCAACTGCATTAAGGAAACGAGATTAACGAAACCACGTGATTTAACGAGGAGTCCATTAAAAATCGATTTTAAGTAAAAAACGAGAGTCTTAAAACTACTACACAGATGGGTCTATATTAACGAAGCCGGTCTTAGGGGAAAGAAGTTCACGTTGCTCAAAGAAATGTATAAAAATGTTAAAGCTTGTGGTGATGTGACTGATTTCTTGTATTGCCTATTAGGCTTACGACAAGGTTTTGATCTCAGTCATTTTAGTTTTTCTCTCTTTATTAATGGTCGTATTTGCTGGGTTTAGGCATGCAGCTAATTGATTCTGGTATTGTTGTATTGGTGACTATCATATTATTTTGTGAACAACACAATGAGGTTCTAATGTCATTAATGTTGTGTTGTTGCATATTGTTGTAAAATAGTAGCGCATGAAGATTTTTGTTTCATTGTAGGTGTAAAGATGGAGCATTTAGACAACACATCCAAATAGACGTGTATCTCAAATATATCGAAATAAAATCAAATATTCTAATACGAAGTATATACGAATGATTTAGTGATGTTATTAAAAGTAATATTAACTGTTGTCTATTCTTAGGATGGGTTTATGTTTTCTAACATATACTGATTTTCCTTGTGACATTAGCAGATCTGCAGAAAAGAAACGATGAATGTTTTTATCATTTTATTTTCAAGATAATTGTGCATTCAAATTTCAATGGTAAATTAATGGTAAAAATGGTGAAAATAGTAAATATCATATTTCATCAGCTGTTTGGATTGCATCTATTTGACAGCAGTTATTGTATGATATAACTATATTTATGGGCTGTAAAAATATCACGCTTTAAACACTGAGGCAGAACAAAAATGCCAAATCGGAATTCAAGTTTTGGTCGAGCTAGACAGAGCTATTTATGGAACTTCGGGTTGATTGTAACTATTCCAAGTTGAAGATGTATGCAGCGACTTCAACCCAAGACTTCTTTGTTGACATGTCAAATTGAGACAATCATATTTGTTTAAGTTTTGTTAAATACAGTCTTCATATTCAAACGAAGATTATTAGCAATATTTAATGGTCAAAGTAAATATTCATCGTAATGCTTTTTTTGCCGATCCTAATTTTAACAAAATTACTTTCACCAGTCTCTCAAAAGTGAAAATGGTTTTTCAATCTTGAATAATTCCTGTCCTAGAAGTTGGTCTCTGTGTTGTTGTACGCCGCAGATTGTTCTTGAAGTTGAAGTTGAAGTTGTTAAACAGAGTGCAAACATCAGATCATGGGGACTAAACAATTTCTTAGTCGATGATAAAAATGTGTTTAAAGCATACTATATTTTGAGCAAGAGAGTACAACTGATGTCAGTAAAAGCAGCGTTTTTTAACTTCATTTATCATGATTTAACAGTAAACAAGCGAAAATATTTCTGCACTTTTGAAGAATGAGTACAAAAAAATGTCACTGAAAGTAACAAAAACTCCTTGTTGTGAGGTACATATTTGAGAACAAAAATTAAACAAGTTTCCTGGATATAATACTTTAAATTTTTGTTAAAATTCAGCCCTTCATCATTACACATCGTATTACACTGCTAAAATGATTGGGGTGAAGTTTATTTCATCACAATCAAGGTACCAATCATGCAGCATTTTTAGACATGTGCAAATATGTCAATTTAAATAGACCAAACAAAGCGTTACAAATAACAGAGATTTACTGCAGCTAAATACAATAACATTTGCAAAGGAAAAATTGAGCAGCCTCACAAGAATCCTACCAAAAATAGTTGTAAACTTTCCTTTTTTTTTCTTTCCGATTTCTTCTGAACTACTTTTTTGTAAAAGATAGATAATCTCACTTCTCGCTGCTGCAAATGGAAACGGCATGCCCGCTCTCCCTTAGTATGAGCATCACAGTGTGGCAAATGAATGAAAAGGATCCCTTTAAAGGCTATGATAAATCATTGTGTCTGCTTATAGTAATTCAAATGAGCCATGGTTTCATTAACTACTTATGAATATAAGAAAGTGGTCGGTCATGCCATTGCTGCAATTATAATATGTTTATCAAAACTCCTGACCATCAAAACGCTGGTGAGTTTTAACCAAGTCCAAGCTTAACTGCATAATGCACTGCCTTTGTTATAAGATGTTTCAATGTTAAAATGCAAACCAATTGCCTACATATGAACGTAAACAGGTCATATGGTTAACAGGTTATATGATTTATAGGGGTAAGGTCGAGACTTATGCCTGGATAAAGCCTTTGGAACAAAAGTGGAAGTAATCACGGAGCATTATCATCTTGAAAGATTAAAAATCGAACTGTACGTCGAGCTAAGGGCAAAACTGTGGGTACACCTTTCTTGATTAATATGTAAGTCCGTTCTGCCAGTCATGGTTATTCCTTCCACACTATGACAAACCCGCGCCAATATATATCATGTTGCCTGTTGTTAATGTTAGCTTGATGCTTATTTACACTGCCGCCAAACGCGAACACTCCTATCAGTAAAATCCAGGCAATCTTACACGCACCATGGACGATTACCCGAATTTGTGTGCTGCCGTTGACGCCTCTTTTCCGCATGCTGGCGAGTTAATGGAGGAACAACACGCGGTCGTTGCCGATTTTCATTCGTTTGAAGTGTAACACAAATTCAGGTAACTTGGTACAAGTCTTCAGAAAGCTGATTAGACGTTTGTGCTCGATTTGGCAGGACCTTTGTATCGATCTTAGGCTTGTGTAGTGGCTTTAGGACGACCTTAATAAGGTCTACCTACAACATTGTGTATTTTTTCGTACCAGCTTTTTATAGTTGCAATGGTGTGTCGCACTGTTCTTTTGAGGCAATAAGTTCTTTACCGTGAACAAAGCTTGTCAAGTGTCTATTTATCTTATCAAAACCTGCATAGGTATAAGCATTCCAATATCCTCTACTTTTGGTACTTACTGTGACTTTGTTGCAGTTCCTCGTACGTGTTTCCTGTCTTTCCCTCCAAATTATCATACTGGTCTTCAGTCACCCGAGTATTGTGTCCATCTGTGTTGAAATGAGCTTATATTAAACATGAAACAAAACTAAAGTATTTTCATTTATCAAATCAACAACTTACTTCTGTATCAACTGATGGATTTACATTGAAACCATGACACTTTTGAACTATAATTGTTTCAGCAGAGACTAGTCTTGCGGTTGAATATAAATTATATTAAATTATATCACATTCTCACGTCCCGCAGGTATAGATCTGTTTGGTTGTTAAAATTTTTGGATTAGATTATGGGATTGGATTGATCCGGTTCAGTCCTTTTTCAGTTAAGATTTTTGTGATTGTTGGCAGGTTTTACAAAGAAAACATTCAAACCCAGATTTTGGAACCTTTTTAATGCATGTCTGTAGTGTTTATCCAGACAAATAAATAGTTCTTATGAACTTATCTAAGTATCTGCATGTTTTTTATCAATTGAAACTAATACAATTAAAAAAACATTATGGTGTTTTCTCTGTTTACGTTTGCCAAAAGGGACACAAGGGCATAAACTAAAGTATTAAAAGTGAGAGGGTACTCTTAACTCCTGCCTGCATTTCTTCATTCATAACTAATTGTCCCCATAGAGTAAAAGAGTAGAGAGTTCATGGCTAAAGCTAATGACAATAAACTGAAGAAGGTGAGAGCGATATTATTTTTGTTGCCTTCAATACAATCTGTAGATAAGATGTAATTATAACAGCAAACACGGAAAATAAACCGCGAGTTTTTATTGTCTTCTAAGCGACAAGACAATTGCTTGTGTCCCTTTCTGTATAACTGGTGTTCTAATATATATTTTATGGGCGCTTCTTACGCATAAATCTATACAATACATAGACTAGGATAAGCCAATCTCACCTTTTTAGCCAGATTAAATTAATCGTTTTGTTGTCTATATTGGTCCACACTAGTTTACATGTTTTTTTTAATAAGGTCAGATAAATTATCGCAGTATGATGGTCATCCCAGTTGAATTAACTATTTGTTGCAAAACAGCAAGGTCGATAATTGGAAACAATTTGAAAGGTGTAAATTTCTGTTGATATCTTGCCTTTCTTTGAGTGTTTCTGTCTGAAAAAGATGATTGCCAATGTTGAGCTAATGACAGCAGAGAGGGTGAAGAGCACAATTCCAGCTCCGAGAAGTATCTGGTTGGAACTGCAAGTCAATTTTTCTTTGATGTCACAGCTACAGGTTACATCTTAAAGACAATGACAAGAAACAGAAGAAACATATTTAAAAGACTCCTTGATTGATATTCTGTTTACAAAGTGATTTTTTTTATATCAAGTCATTTTTAAAAAGGTATTAACACTACATCGTTACACTAAGAATAAAGAATTTCAAAGCTAAAACATTATTTATAGCATAACCAACACAACTTGTAGGATGACACAAAACGGTTCAGATTTATATGAAAGGACAAATATGAAATTGAGAGGAAACATTAGCATATACGATTTGGCTTTGAAACATATGTGTTAATCTATTAACATGAAGACATGAAACAAATCGTAAAAATGAGGCTTTTCACTGTACCTTTGATAAATCTAGTTATGTGTAAAAAGGGTCCAAATTTCTGACAGATAATTTCATCATCAAACTCATGTTATTTTAGATACAGGAATGCCCTTGGACATATCGCTTGTGGGAGATACAGGACTATCATAGGAGAAATCGCTTGTTGGGGATACAGGAATATACTGAGAGATATTGCATGAAAGTATAACTCAAACATTGCCGAGCAATTGTCATGTTCATGACAATAGAGTTTACAGTTCTCCATCACCATTTATTGATGTGTTTGATATCAAAAAGGCATTTTGGTGAGATATCGTTACAAAACAATCAAAATATAGGAAACATTGATAATTAACATGCGAACTATATACATGTATGCAAACGATGGGTATGTATATTATCATCAATAGGTTCAGCCCAATAGGAACAAAGTTGATTGTTAACTCTTTTCATTTTGTATAAAGCTTACATTTCTTCTGAATAGTATTAGAATCGAAGGTTTACATATTTATAGTAAATCCACTTAAAACAATTTAACATCTGTACAAAAGTTATTCCTCTTCGGTCAATTGACTGCTGTTTTGTTTGAAAGACGACCATGCAAATATGCATTATATTGCAATCAGCATCCACATACCTTTGAGCAATACACGTTCAACATCCGTGAAGGAACTGTTGCCGAATCTGTTGGTTGACTGGACTCTTACAAAGTAGAGAGTTTCTGGCTTCAGGCCTCTAATGTGCCCCTGTATAAATGGCTCTCTGTTCTCTTCATACAAGTCTTTTGTTTCTGTCCACGGATCCGCCTCTTTCTTATACTGAACCCGGAAGTGCTGGTTTGCTCCGCCATTGCTTCCCTTCTTCCAGGAGAGTATGACTGAGGTGGGACCATCACTCCAAGCGAGCAGCTCTGTTGGTGCATCCGGTGGGCCTTTTAAACGTGGTTCATATTGCATTATTGATTCAAAGTCAGTGAACTTTGTCGTTCACAGTATTTAAAGTAACCAGCATTATAACTGCGCAAACAATTCAACCCTTTTCACCCAAATGGTTTATGATGAATGTCTCTGTATAAACAATCACATTGTAATAGAAGCTGCCTAACAGTATTCAGTACCCAGGCTCTCCTGACAGCTTTATGATAGTCCAAGAAAATTAACATCAGTGAGTTGGTCCACTCATGTCCATAGCAAAGGTTCCTCATGGGCTATTCACAGTTAACAGTTAGTTACACGTGCAAAGCAATTATTAAGTCTCCAATTTATTAAAAACAAGTCTCCAAGGATGGTTATCTAGAAAGCAATAGATTATAGCTAGACTGTACCTTACCTGTCACAGTGAGAGTGATGTTGTTACTTTCCCCTTGTCCAGGATTACTACACTGGAACACAGAGCCACGGTGTCTGCTGTAGCCTACAGGGAAGGACAGACTAAACACTCCTGTAGAGTTGCAGTCGAGTGCGTAGTCTGATGGTGGTGCACCAGATGACCTCTGACATCTTCCTTCTGCTGAGTTGTAGAAATATAAGAAGTTGTTTGTAACGGAGCCTGACGTCTCACTCCAGGTAACAGTGCTCTGTTCTGGTGACGTGATACAGGTGAAGGTGACAGTGGATCCAATAGCAGTTGTTGTTGGTCCAGTCAATGTATAAACCCCTTGATAAAAAAATAATCCGTTAGCAGTTACACAACCAAGTCTGCTTTTTCAAATAAAGGTAATACATGAAGAAAATGAAGCGGTACATGGACTCTCCTTTTTATACACTCAACATTTCCAATGAAACTGAGTGCCTTGATTGTTAAAGTAGCAAAGCTATATTCTCAAATTCTTAAACAAAGTCATGCATAAACTAGCTTAGGTTAAAAGGAAGCAATCAATGAATCAAAATGTGTTTGTCCTTTTCAGTAAGATTCACTCATAAAAATGTCACGTTGAAATTTTGTATCTCAGTAGTACTTACAAAAGATAAAAGAAATGAACAAAAAGAATAGATATGAAAGTCCAACTTCTGTTTAACAATTTCTTATCCTACTCATTGCAGTTTGGACTGACTACTTTAAATTCCTTAAAAGTGATAATTGAAATAGTCGATATTTTTCCATGAAATTTATATACGAAAAATTAAAAAAAAACACTTTCTACAATTAATATGATATCACTTTGTAGTCATTACAGATTATACACTTTTGCATTCCTGTCATGAACATGTTCGTTACATAATAAAATCATGATTAATTACCCAAAACATGAAAACATTTCTTCCAAAGTGGAAAGATTGATTTCCAAATATTTTTATTCATTTCATTTCCATAGGTGTACATGGTTTTACAGAACACGAAGATGGCGACTATTATGAAACAGTGATTAAAGCTCCCAATTTGACATGGAATAACAGCAGAGTATTGTTTTTACGTGATATCATTATTCAACATTGAGAACATCCTTGACAATGCTTCCAAAGTGGTCAATAATTTACTTTTCTTAATACGTGAGTTATGTATACACATTTTAGCTATTAGAAACAGAACAGCGATACTAACGTGTTTGTTTTGCGATTGAGCTGTGGTTTCTTCCATTATGGAAGCTTGTCTTTCAACTAGGCAATGTATTCCTTCAAATTCGATGCTTTTCTTTCAATTATGCTGATCATGTTGTGTTAAGTTGCACATTTGGACTCATTTGTATTGTATTACAAAAAAAGCGACAAAGAATATTACGTGATTAAAAAAGCGCAAAGAATTAAACCAACCCGTTACACTGAGAGTGATGTTGTTGCTCTCTCCTCGTCCAGCAAAATTCCTACACTTGAACACAGAACCAAAGTCTCTGCTGTAGTCTGCAGGGAAGGACAGACTGAACACTCCTATAGAGTTGCAGTCAAATGTGTAGTCTGATGGTGGTGCACCTGATGAATATTGACATCTTGCGTCTGATGAGTTGTAAAAGTAGATGTAGTTGTTTGTATTAGAATCTGACGTCTCACTCCAGCTAACAGCAATCTGTACAGGTGAGGTTGTACATGTGAAGGTGACAGTGGATCCCTCTGGTGCCGAGATGGGTCCGGTCAATGTGTACTGACCTGGGTAGAAATGGCACAGTATCTAACTTCTAAGTTATGGCAGGATATAGATGTTGACTATCTATCAGATCATAGGCATTTCGTTACATTTCCCGATTTGCTAAACTCAGCTTAATACCTTACAGTGTTAACTCAATGCATTCTCACACTAACTCTGTGACTAAGTAAAGTTTTAGAAAATTCATATTTATTTAGGTTTGGCAGGGGTTATAACATTACAGAAAGGTATGGTCACGTGATGAGTTTTAATCCTTTGAAGGTGGATCTGAGTCAGACAAATATTCAATTGGAGGGTGAGGGGGTTTAACATTACAGGAAGGCATGGTCACGTCATCAGTTTTAATCCTTACCAACAACATCACAACTGTACAGAGCAAAGACAAGGAAACAAACACTCCCATCTCGCAACATTATTCAATGCGAGTGTATCTTGAGGCAAATCTGAAATTGAGAAAACTGAGATGATGCTGTATAATATCAAAATAAAAACGTAAAGTCTAAGCATTTATAATAACTGTGAAATCCTCTCTTTAAGTCTTATTGCCTGATCATAACATTTGGTGAGCATAACGGCTACAGTTCTATACTCGTAACGTAGTGAAACAATTTCATTTTGATGAGATTCTCTATAATGCGTTTTGATTGTAGGCAGTGTATTATGCTAGGCCATGCTTTTCAGTCTTTTATCATAGACATTGGTTACAATTCTCTCACTGAACAGTTCTGAGACTGTCCCCATGGGATTAGGGTTTTTGGGGCTAGATATCCTCTTTAGCCTTTTGGTGTGCATTTGGAATAGACTATAACTAATGTATATTCTATTTCACCTGTATGCAAAAGTAGTTTATGTATTCATGGTACTTGTGATATCTAAACTGGTACTTTACTGTTGGGTAATTGGACATGTGTAGATTACATCTAAAGGGAGTTGTTCTTTAAATTTTGTGTGTGATTTATCATTTAGGAATCCAATTGTATGCGTGGTCAGTACCCTCACTCCATGCTTGTACATTGTGTATGCCTGCGTCCCTTAGATTATGCAAGTAAGCTTTTATCTTCATTGAATGTATTTATACTAAATGTATCTGTCATATATGTGTCCTATGTATGACAGAGTCTATGCTATGTATTGGTGTATTGTAATGGTGTATTGTAATGCTCTCAGTACTTATAAAGTACGTTATATTATGAAGTATTCACCATGTATGAACTGTATGTGTAATAACATGTAAATATAATTGCTGTTTTTAACCGTAAATGTAGGAAACAATATACACTAAGTTTACCAACTTCGTTATGCATATACGTAATTATCATTTGTGAACGATATTTAAATATACACCACAAGATGAAATAAACCCAGTCCAACCACCCAATCTTTTGTGTTACTTGCACATTAAACCTATACTACATACGCTTACAGAGCGATACGATATGAAGAGTGTATTAATATCTTAGTGTTACATTTCTAGTCTGAATGAAGACAACCCGATCCTGGTGAAATTCTCGAGTTTACTTCATTGTCGAAGAATAGTAAGCTCCCTTTATTTACTTGCAACGAATACAATACCCTTATATGAAGAATATACATTTATATATAATTAGATTCAATGTGCACTCTTCAATACTAATAAACTATCTAGCAGATTTCGTAGTGATGAGTAAATGTAAGCCATTTAGATAAGATATGGTTTACATTAACTAACCTCTAGTCCGTATTCTTTTACTGCTTTCCCCTCTCGACACCAGTTCTTTGACTTGTCATATTCACTTCCTGGTTTGGTCCCCAAGTCTGAACAAATTTAGTCTACAAAAAGCTCACCGAAGTGTATATACACCAACAAAGGGAAGTAACTCAAAATTAAGGTGTAGATACTTTCGAGACCAGAGACCTCCAGCGGAATATTTTCATATGATATTTTGATCTTCTATGATATACAGTTATAATTCCATTCTACAATTATCAGAACTTAGACATTTCTCTATAACAAATGAAAACACGTTGATAAATAAGCATTTTAGTTAACTTATTATAAGGTTAGATTTCAATACTATACATTTCAAAAGTTTTGGTAAACTCATACTAAACCAGATTTCATCATCTAGGCATAGTAAAACCTCTTTCCCAATAAAAAAATTATGTACGAGTTGCTGATAACAACAGCCTAATTGCTGCCCGGGATTTCTTCAGACCCAGGATACGGATATCCACAAAAAATGACATAATGAAGCTGGAACATCGCTGGCCAAAATGTATTAATTTCAGTGGAGACTATGTTGAAAAATAAAATATAAATGAGTACTTTGTGTCATTTTGAGAACTATTTTATCTATCCTCTTTATTGCTAATTTTGTAAATCACTAGCTCATTAACTATGCAACTGCAACAGCTACACGTAAATGTTTACAGGTCTCAGAGTGCTGGTACGGTTTATTTTTTCATTGCACAAAGCTACTTTTGCATAATAAGCCTTAGAAAATCTGTGGCATCTATCATTTTCCAGTAACAAATAACATTAAGTCTTTGAAGTACACTTATGATATGTAAATTTGAATTATTTATAATGGTATAGATAATGAAGGCACTCGAGTAAGCATTAATTTCAGGTAATTTGAAAAATTGCCTTTAGTATAAGTTTATGGAAGATATTACTGTTGCATTAAAACTGCATGTTGCCAATATTCTCATTTTACAATACATAATAATGAATACTAATTTTACACTGAATATTTCTTTCAGGAATGTCTCTGTTCCGTCGAGGTCTCACAGATACTGCATTCGGATCACTGACAGGATCAGTCATCTCCGATCTGTCAGAAACTTTTGTAAATGGCACACCCTGGTTATCAAATAAATCAGTACAATGATTCGACACCGATTATAACAAATCATAAAAAGGTTTTGACGTACTTTTTCACGTGAATGTAACACCACCTGTTTCAACCTCAACCTCGACTGAATTACTAAAACGGTTCACAACCCTACAAACACCAAAGTGTTAAAGCTAGATGTACCCTCACTCAAAACACTAAATGATGTCTTACAAGATTTAAACAAGAGCACAGTTTTCTGTTAACGGGATACCAAATGGCTATATCATCAAATTGAGTAAATGCTGGAGTCTCGCCACATTACGACATTATGTACTTATCAGGACTACAGTATTTTTAAACAAAACTTTCACTAGGTTCTCACGAAAACATAGGATGATCAGTTTGTGGCATGGTAAGGGTAACAAAGGTAAGTGATTTTTGTAAATATCTCTTTTTAAGAGCAAAGAAGTTACCATTATTTTCGCCGTGCTTTATCATACTAACATCTAAGTATTTTGTAAGTATGATGGTCACGCCAATTGCACAGCTCTTATCCGAACCAAAGACATACTTTATTGAGCCACTTCGACTTTCTAAATCTGACGAAAAAGCTTGGAGAAAGTATGTTCAGGATGTGATTGAGTTTTTCTCTCTGGCGTTTTCTACTTCTTAGTAATTACCCACAACATAATCCTTCAATCTGAGGAGATAAAACAGTAAACTATTACGACAACATAAGTCCAATTTTAATATGTTTTAACCATTTAGAAGTTGAATAAAAAACAAGCAAGTATATTAAACAACTGTACTCACATGCAAGGAAACATAACTTTTATCTGTATATTTTTCCACAAGAACAAGTACACACATGAAACACTACTGAAGAATGACTAAATGTCACTAACGAGACAAGAATGAACACCTTCATATTGAAGAAGTTATAGGAAATTTATGGATTAACAACTTCTTTATTGCAAAGATATGCGACGTGTCGGTGTAGATGATATTGTTATCAAGCAAATGATGCTGAATTTGATTATATACATACGTTAAGGCGTGTTAACACGAGTAAATCGGTTGATGTACAAACAAATGTTTTTGCAATAGATAGGAAGTCAGACGGACATTGTGGTGGTTACTGATTGAGAGGGATTAGCGTTGATTTGTGTTGATATAGTGAGTGTATGCTGATGGGATGCAATATCCTTGATCTCTGATCATGACGGGATTTTAGTCAAAATAATAATTGCTTCTGAAGAAACACCTCCATATCGAATAGAAGTAAAAACATTCTCTATCACCACTACACGCAGTCATCCAGTTTGATATGATCAGCTAAGAAGGGAGGTGAGATGAGTTCATTTTGGTTTATCGCCGCTTTCAAGAGTATTCTATCGATATCATGGCTGCTAGGTTTATCGCATGGAGAAAGCCCAAAATGTTGTTTGTATTCATTTTGATGAATCCTGCGTGCAATGGCTGGAACTAGCAAACTGTGGTTGGTATTGTGCCAAACCGTACTGAATGTACAACAATTTTCTTCTGCAGACAAATATGTCTGGCGGGATACAAACACAGAAATCTTACACCAAACCTAACCACTGCATATGCCCGCCACACGCAACCAATGGAGGGCTTGAGTATTGTATATCCTTATCACGCTGAAATAAGTAGATTTTAACTCGAATCAAAGACACAAAATAATCACAAACACTCGATTATCGACCAAAGAAGAGAAGTAAACTCATATAAACTTTCCTTATTCAGATCAAATTTCCTAAAATATCAGTAAATGAGAATATCACGAAATATCAATCCATGGGTGTTCTAATCATTAGAAGCATTCTGATAATCTCCGGGTGAATCTGAAATGATAAACATTATTTTATTTGACAGTGAAAGGCAATGAACCATTTTGACAAATCTTCAATGTAGATATGAGAAAACATTACCTGTTTATTATGTATTTCGTTAGGAAACTTTTAACGTATTAACTCTCAGTGAATGACAACATTATATTAAAAGTTTATTTAAACTGTCACAATCACATATATTTGTTGCCTATTTCAAGAGTAACCTAACATTCTCGATCTGCATTATACATCAACTCAGTTATTCATATTGTTAATTAGGGCTAATGCATACAATCCCCTTTTGTAACAGCGGTATGTTCTTTATGGATCTGGAGAAATTTAGGTGAGTTTTCTTTTCCCATCGAGTAAATGTTTCATTCAATATGTCTCAGAGCCAGAATATTGTTAAGATACGTCACCTTCAGAGCGTTGTACTTTCAGCTCTTCGTATTCGTTCCCTGGTGTAGGTGTTAAGTCTGAATATGTTCCTCTGTTATCTGAGGCTGAATAAATATATAATTAATCCAATGAACCATAACTACAAAAGACGAAAGGAATATCCGTATCCGTATACTACATTTTAAACCTTATACTAAAATTGACTAATGACCAAAACATTTTTTACCCGTGTAATTGTTTCTTTAAGCATCAGTTCACTGTTTGACGATGAATCAGAGAGCATGATAGTTAAAATCAACTGAATATTTGATAATCATAACTTTTTTAGTCACATCTCAGGTTGCACGTGACTAAAGAGATGTCAGTCTTACCAATATTGTCTGCAGGTCTCATGTCTCTGCAACATAAAATGTCATCTGATGAGTTTATGTAAATATCATTTCATAACAAAATTATGTGGATTGTTAAATTACTTGAGGCAAACATTCTGAGGTATCTTCAACAATAGATTTTAAAGTTGATTTCATTTTTCATGCTTCTTTATAAAACAACATATGTGTTCCAACTTACATTGCAGTTTCCAGATTTGCTTTGGCGCCTGAAGAAATACAACAATATTTGATTACAAAATTAACCATATAATAAATTTAAAATATCTAAAAATGCAATCTCTGGGTTTAAATAATTAGAGATAATGATCAAAAATTAAAATTCCACGGTAGTCTACTGATTAAAATGTTTCTTAATAAAGAAAAAATACACGAAAAATCTTCGTATGTGAAGAAGTGACTGGCAACAAACTTTTCTTCATTTGTGAGTCACGTCTTTTGAAATACACGACGATGAGGATGAATCCGATCACACACATAGGCAGTAATGAAGCAATACCGATCCCGAACCCCATTCCGAATCTGTCTGATGGACCCTCTTGTGATTTCAAACCTGGAAAAAAATATTACCGAAAATATACACACAACATTTTATTTGCCGGGACGTCCCTCCGCCAATTTTTGTTATGTTTTAACTCAGAGATTAACTATTAGCATTTAAACACTATTGATACTTCCTGTGTGCTTTTGAATGTTCTTAAAACCGTAAAAAGAATATTCATCCGACATAAGCTTTTCTCTCCAATTTAAAGAATTTTAAATAATAAACTATAATGTAAAATATGTAGATTATTTTTTCGACTTTCGACTGTTGCGTTGGATATCACTCTGTCTATTAATATATCAAGGTAAGCTTTGTTGTCAGTTCTATCACATACTTTGAAGCTAGCATAACAAGAACATGAGCAGAAGATAAAGATATCATCGATAACACTACATACGTGCTGTAAACTTGATATGGATATCGTCTGCTACCCGTCAATTCAATGTAAACAAAATGAAGATGAAACAGTTATTGGGTAGCAAGTTTAAAAATCTATTTACAGCCATAACTTCCATAAACAGTAATTTACGGGAAAACCTTATCTCCTTCCCTCAACTATTAACTATATCATATTTTCTGTTTAAATCACCCCTCCTACACAATAATTATTGTTATAAAAATATCGTAAACGGAGTTTGCTGCTTATCTGTTGTCTTCATCTGAATGCAATTTCACTATTTAAAAGAAGATAAAAAAAATGTTTTTTAAAAACACTCACCTTCAGCAAGCAAGTTGAATGTCATCCTGAAAGTGTCATGGTTACTTGTTGCTTCCACAACATAAGATGCATAATCTCTGGCGTTCTTTACATGAATCTGCAGCACGGAGAACTTGGCTGTGGAAATGACCTCGTGTTTTGTGACATTTGGGATAGGAACAAGCTGTTGGTTGTCACTGAGATACCAGCAGAAGGTAGGTGCTGGGTTTGATATCACATTGATAAGAAGAGATGCAATCTCATCTAATCCACTTGACACGTTCCTTTTTAACGGTTTTCTTGTATCAAGTCGAGGCGAACCTGTCAAACATTCATTATGGTAAAATAGTAATAATTCTTCATTGCCTCCTTCAAGGGTCAAGTCATTCTTTTATAATGCCATGGTAAGTATTAAGTACGTTTATGAAAACTATTATCATATTTGAAATGTCTTCTTGTTTTATATAAAATGAGTATCTATCATACCAAGGATGGTACTTCGCTGAAATTCAGTGGAGCATTGCACCAAAATCTGACTGCGTGTAAAACAGACAAAGTACTGCAGACAAAGTTGCCGAGCCCCTGGCGGGATTTGAACCACGGACCTCTTGATCCGAAGCCGAAAGGGCTAACCAATGCACTATCCCGCCCCAAAAGTATGAATACAAACCTCGCAACAGTGGTGAAATTGAGTATAAGGTTGTTTTTCACCGTTCTAAAACAGAGTCGTCACGTTTTCTAACATCTCATGATATATGTTAGCACGGGTAATAAGGTCCTCAAGCTTGCAATTTTAGTTGATTATGCATCGAATTCTTCAAGAAATATTGTCTGATTATACTTATACTGGCCTAAACATCATCATTATCATACTTACTATTGATAATGACATGAAAAGTTTTTAACTTACACAAAACATTTAATGATACCATCTGGCTGTATAATACTCCAATGTCCTTATTTTCACCAGAGCATACAAAAGTGCCATTATGCAGACACTGTGCTCGTGGAATGGTGTGTCTTAGTTCATCTGTTTCTTGCTGTACGACAATAGTTTTGTTGTCCATATTACGCACTGTCAACAGCGTTGTAGGCTGACTCTGAGCGGAACACTTCAGACCCACACTCTCGTTCTCTCTCACCTCGGACTGGTCCATCGTAAATATTGGACGATCTAGATCTGAAATTGGATGAAGATATACATACATCATGAATGGTATGGTAACAACAGCCTGTCGATGTGAATATTTCTATAAATATTTGTTTGAAGTGACTACTTTTATAAATCCGTAGATAATGTCCAGAAATTATTGAACAATATAGAGGATAAGTGTTGTTGGTCAACAAAATGCATAAGGAACTCTAAATAGAAGATATATAAATGTACAATTATTACTTATGCAGGGATATAAACACAGACAAAAACTGTAAATGTAGGGTTTGGAGACTACATTGCCATCCATGTCAGAAAGACAACCAAAAAAGACCATCATACTATCTTACTTTGAATAATTACAATATTGTTAATGTTTACTTACAATATACATTTACACTGACTGACGACGTGACCACGCTGTTATGTTTGTTGACAGCTTGACATCCGTAGGAACCTGTTTGAGATCTCGATGACTGACCCAGATTGATTAAAGCTGAGTTGGAAATGATTGTTCCATTTTTTTCCCAGCGGTACGTACAAGCAGGATTACAGTTTGCTGAGCAGGAGATGGGAGGAACGGTGGTCTGGTTCTCTCTCACTGTGTAGGACAAGTCAGGAGGAGTCAGAGTCCATTTGTAAGGACCGTCTGGAAAAGAATAAAATTCAAATAGTGATACTTGGTACAATCAGTTTTACAGTTGGATGGGCATTTGGTTGGAGTGACGGTGATTTGTTTCTCTCTCACTTTGTAGGGACCATCTGAGCAAAAAACAAGTGAATCGGGTGGTCTCCGTAAGTAAAATGAGAAAATCCCTTTTTATTGTTAATTACAGAGACTACTCGAGACACTCTCTTACCTATAGTAGTATGTATGTTCTTACATTCTGGTGTGATTTGGAGCACATCGCTCCAATCAGAGCTGAGGCCTCGACTTTCATAACCTCTACATCTGTAGTTTTGAGGATCACGTGACGTCACATTGAAAGTGAAGGATGTTTCAGTGTCAGTAATCACAATAGTTCCATCCCTCTCCCACGTGTAGGTCAAGGTCAGTCCATGACCTGCAGGGATGCTTGTTGAGGTTGAAGTACAGGTCAAGGTCACCTGCTTCGTGTAGACTGGTGTTGTGCTGAGAGAAGGTCTTTGAGGCTTTGTTGGCTTACCTTTAGAATGCACATCTGGTATTAGTGTACCTTAGAGCTTGCTTATTAATAAAACTATAATCAAAATGCTTTTGGAATTATGAAGAAGTAATAACTATCGGATGAATATTATCATCAACATTACATCGCCCTTAAGAACATAACACTCCTATTTTATTCAGCAAAGTGTCTAAACTACCCTTATAGCTGATTTATTTCTGCTTTAAAATTAGCTTTGGATTCATATCCTCTACTCGTTAAGTCACTGTTAACTGTATGATTATTATATTAATATCATGCTAATAATTTTGTGAAAATTTATTGTCTTGGTAAATTTTTCTTAAGAAACTTTCATGTAGCGCTAAAGTAGATAAAAGCCTGATTGATCTTCTCGAATTGAATTTTCTAAACACATATCAATTAAATATCAATTCTTTAGATAACATTATTTCTGAGAGTTTCTTCAATAGCTTAATGTAATCATGAATAAGCAGTTTTTATAATCTGATTGAGATCAAGTTATTGATTCGCTCAAATTACTGCTAAATAACAAACAAAATATGAATATGATAATCGGCGAATAGAGCACGTGACTGTGTTGACACTTTGCATGATGCACTCCGGAGCTGACGTGAGATTGCATTCCAGGACTATTCGGAGTAGACTCTACATAAATCCTTCAACATTGAGTTTCAAAAATGTATTTTTAAAAACTTGGTTTTTAATGGACTTTCTACAGGATGAAAAGGATTTCTTAATGTCCGAACTCATGTCAGCGTTATAACGAGGTCATAAAGACATGTTGGTCAAATATCAGAAATAAGCAGTGTTTTAAACTCTTGAAATAAAGAGAGATTTAGATGTTGTAAATTTGATAATGATTTTAAGCTTTTTGTTAAGTCATTAGCTCGGAAGAAGATTACATCGTTCAGTGAGAAATATCAGTTGCTGCAAAATTACATTTCATTCATTCATCGACCAGTAGAAATAAAATTTACTTTTGAAAAACGCACATGTGTATAACTTTGTTACAATTTTGTACAAATAATATAATTTACGATTGACACATGATGCATATGATATAATACATATGATATACATATGATACATATAGCCAACACAGATATATTGTCAATACAAGACATGAAGTCAAAATTTATTAATGTTATTATTAGATAATAAAATATTCACTACTACAAAAATGTTTTAAATGTATCTAATACTGTGTGAGTTAATTATTAATGAACCTATATATTGCATGTTATACCATAACGTTTTTTACGAAATTACTTGCATACCATTCATCATGAAAACATTACAGTGTCATGTCAATATCCAAGTTTTAACAAATACTTGCAAGAGTGACCTTTACCAATAACATATCAACATATTGACCACACATGAGCTTGGTTTAAATTCAGGTGATAAATCTTATTTACACATAGTTCAGTTTGTGTATCCAGGATCACTTACATCTGTATTTGTAATCACAGGCATGACAGAGTGCACTACTAGAGTAACAAGTACATTTCCATAACAAGTACACACTCCACCTACCCAGCACCACAAGCATCTGTCCACAATCAGAGATAACATCAGTTACAGCTCCGTTCCCACAGCTGTATGTTCCGGCATCTGCTGAGCTGATGTTCCTGAGAGTGAAGGTGATGTTCCTGCTCGTGTAGTTTCCACTGAACTCAACACGACCTTTATAGTTTCCTAATGCTAAAAACGTTCCTGTAGAGATCAGTAAGAAGGCTGTTGAACCTGACGGACTGATGGTAACAAAAGTAGATTCTGCACCCAGACCTCCTGCAGGAATCTGCCAACTGAGAGTTGCTGCTCCATTTAACTCGGACAGTGCAGGACGTGAGTTGAACTGAGCTGAGACCACTTCAAACACTGTAACATGAATTAATACGTATATATGATGAATTATTTGCAATTATAAGTTAACATGATAAAACAACAAATACAAAAAACTGCAAAAAGAGTTCAAACAGCAAATAACCCTCTTTGAGCACCCTGTTTAGCAGCAAGTGTAAATGCATGTTATTCCTCACACCTTTGGTCGTTTTGATTTTGTTTTAAAAAGGCATCGTACAGATAAGGATACAAATTGTAGAGGTTGACTAGATTCCAAAAATCGTATCCTAATAAAAAAAACATTAATTTGGTTTTGAACAAAGAATAAAACAATTTTCTTTAAGTAATGTATCAACCTGTAATGGCAATAGATTCAATCAGCAAATAATCATTTATTTTAGATAATTGACAGGTGGCATCAACCTAAATAATTAAGTTGGTTTCAAAACTTTTTTTGATTTGCAACATTTTTAAGAAGAAAAATATAGAATTATCGTGTTGTGCGGAATTAGCTGAGGGCAAACAATAGAAAGACTCTTCTCTACTCTTAAGGCATCGGATCTCGCTATTATCACTCTTTGTTCACATTAACTATCCTAATTGTGATGCTTGATGTTTTTCAATTTCTCGCAAAGAATGGTTCAAATGGGCAAATTGTATTATTAGGGCACTTTAGAAATCTTTATTAATGGTTAAGCAAACTGATCCTCTGATTGCTTTCTTTTCATGATATATCATGCTTTTTGTTATGAATATATGACTTTGATTTTTCAAGGAAACACAGCTCTAAATATATATGTCTGACTTATTTTCAAAGAGTATACAATTATTTTTAGAGGTGATGATGAAAGCGGAAGGATATATACTCAGTAGACAGTTGATTGTTTATCATCATTCATTTACTATTCAGATAATACAATAGTCAAAGAGGGATACACAGACAAACGTGTGTCTGTGGGATTCCTTGTAAGTTAATGATCGTTGAACAGTATATCCATTTTACCAGAAAGACAAGAAAATAGATCATACTCACAGACGAGAAAGATCAATCTTGACATTTCAAATTGTTTAGTTCTCAATTCGTCTTCATCCTTGAAGAAGAATATTGTTATATTAGTATATCAAGACACTGATTTAAGAATACAATCGCCACAGCATTTTAAAATCAAATATGGAGAGGCTTCAGCACTTTGAAATACCTTCTTATCGATGTTATCTTAAAAGTTTGGTATTTTGAAATCTATGTCGGAATGTACACATAAGCAACAGACACTAAGGAGTACATTAAATAATATTTGAAGAAGGAAACCGTGTCTATAATCCTTGAAATAATTGTTTCAAGATACTAAGTGATGTCATAGCAATGTCCTTGTTACGTCACGTAAGTAAGGCTGGTATGCACAGACACTTGAGGGATGGCAAATGTGATTTGCACAGCAGCTAGATACAATTATGTTTTCACGATTAAGAATTTCACCCCCAATCATTCAAGACAATCATATGACTATATTATGTTATATCAGATAATCTTTTGTCATGTATTTGAGGTGATAACGGTGAACGGTAGTAAAATAAATACTTTCTGTATATTTGTTTTAGATCACATTTTATTTTATTCTCATCATGTAACAGAGTGAATCAAGTGTTTTTTCTTCAGACTATCACGCTGTGAATTTAAAGAGACAAAATGATCGGATTGTGTTTTCGTAAAAGATATCAACATTATGAATGTCTTATAATCAAAACAATATTAGTAATAAAATCGATAAGTATATATCTACATCTGGCGTTATCGCCACCGTTCATATAAGATAGAACTTCATATATCACTTCTATTAGCATATACATTGCCATCATTCCCTCAACCCATGTCACAATGACGCGCATATCATGTCGTTACATAAACCCTAGCTTTCATAACACCGTTTAACCAGTGACCAAGAAGGTTATAAACCCTCTAGATACACTTTACGTTTACCAAAAACATTTTCATTATTGTGGGTTTTTGTAACATTATATTTTATAATCGTGAACCGAAGGACATGATAACTTGCAAGTAAATAACAGATAATGTTAACTCGACAAGCAAGTGTTTATACTTACAAGTGTCCCAGTAGCCTAGTTTTGGTATAGAAAAGAACAACTTTCGGGTTTAAAAATAGAGAATGAATGGTGGTGGTGTGTGACATTGAGGTCGTCGGACCTTTTTATGTGTCAGTTGAGAGGTTTCAAATTCACTTTTTCGGTCACGTTACTGTGTCGGAAATTGTGTGTGGCACATCATTTTTTGAAAACAATTTCCCTAAAATCAAATCAAATCAAAATCCTGATTTGTTCATCATGTTTACCTGATGTGTCATGATGGTTAATGACTACATAACATTGCATTGGCTTACTCTAAGAAATTTCTATAAACGGAGATAATTATAAATGTTTATCTTGAAATTGAAACTTGTTTGTTTACAGTAGAAAACCCTTAGCATAAATGTTCATCAATTATTATAATCGTTTCTTCAAGTGATTGTGCTTCAAGTGATTATCAAAAAGTTTATTATCACAATTAATGTACTGGTGAATACAGACCATATGGTCATTGTAGCATAAGTGATCCTTGTCTAGTTCCTGGGTTAACAATTTTCTTTTTCGCGACAGTCAGTTTTACGTCTGTTACCAAAAATCACAGTACCCCTATTATGGAGAAAATTGAGGCGTGCAGTGTAATAAAGTTTATACATGTGAAGGGCTATAGTACGCGTCAAATTCATGATGAGATGAAATATGTTTATGACAATGACAGCGCATCCTATGACACTGTTGTGAGATGAAAAAGGAATTTAAAAACAGGTCACATGTCCCTCGCAGATGAGTCAAGATGGACGCTCCTCACTTACTGACGATATGGATGTCATCAAGAATGTTGATACGTTGCTGTCCTGATGCGTTCCCGAAGGTGGAGCAGTCGGATGTACCAATCTTGGGCCCGAGGAGTCACCCTTGGTCTGTCTGACTTGGCTATATGCTGTTTCGGATGTTGAAACGGGTCCATAATGAAGAGATGGTCTGTCTGGTCACGCCAAAGTTTGTTGCAAGATCTCGCTGCGTCGCTCCTGTTTGCAGTCTGCCAATAGCGTTGTTGCGTTGCGCTCTGTTCAGTCTTGGCATTCTTCAGGTCGCTGTACCAATGTTGTGTATTTGGAGTGAACAGCGGCTGATATGGCTTTTTATAATCAAAAGCAGGCAGACGTGTCTGCATGTAAACCTTCATGATCCCATGCTGCATGTGCTTTGGCAGAAAATACATTTGGACGAATCCCTGAAAACAATGTAAAATGTTTGGGCCATTGTTTTTGGTAAATTTACACGTTTGAGCAATCCTTTCTTTAAATTACAGGTATGTATCATGATAAAAATTGACCCGTTTCGAAAAAATCAATTTACATGAATGTCAAGTTTCTTTTTTTGAAGAGCTCATATCATAGAATACCAATTATGACAAGTGACCTTTGGCGATTGTTGTGTTCCAAATCTTACATAAGGCAGCTTGGGATTTTGCACTCTCCATACCGTCATAGCATTATAGACTTTATTATCATGTCGCAATTCCTTTAGAGGAGCACGGGGAATAATCTCGGATGGATAACTGAAGAGAGTCTGGGGAACAGTGTTTATAAAAGACTATCTTGTTAAACATTATTTTTTATAAACTAATATGATTAACACTGATTGATTATGAATTTATTGCTTTTAAAAGATCCACGCGACTGACTAAGTGACTTGTGGAAGGACCACTCGGTTATAAATGGTAAATAGCTTCATATATACCATTGAATATAATAACTGCGAATGCCCCAAATGATATACTAGTACCGAGATTGGGACACTTAATTTCCTAAAGTGCATAGTGCTATCTTCAGGAAACAGAATTTGAACGTTGAGGATATTGTAATTGAAGATGAAATGCACTTTCTAATTATTGATCAATTAATTTGTATAAAGTCTACACATTCATGCTGAATTTCTCCAACTATCCTTTTTTCGTTGCTGGCGCACGAAATGTAACACTTGTTGCCATTTTTCGAAGCCTGCATCAGTACTGGCATTGCAGTTGAATTTGTCATCTTTGTTTGTGGCTATGTGGCGGAGTGTAAGCTCTACAAACTGAGGTTTAAAAGTTAAAAATTTCTCAAACCATCATACTAAATTGCAATTTACATCCATATATTCATTAACTTCTCTGACAAGACGTACGTCTGAACGATATTGAACGCAGAAGATAAGTCTACAAATACAAATATTTCATGTGATTTTATAGCAATGAAACAAGAGCGACTTTCCAAAAATCGTTTATTTCAATAGAATTAATGAATAGGTTTTCTGAATGATTTCTTTTTTTAAGGTCTTCAAGATGAAAATAGATTTTAGAGCTTGACCAAAATAAAATTTCGTCAAGATTGCTATAAATATTTTTAATCTGCTAAAGTTAAAACTAGTTTAAATGTTTCAATTAGAAATACGATTTTGAAAATTATTGCTTTTCTTCCGTAGTTTCACATGTTTGAATTTGAATTTGCGGCAAATGACCAGTTCATATATTGGACAACTCACCATGGTGCATTTAATCAACTATCCAAAGAGACTTAGCTCTTGCCACACTATATATGAGGATCAAAATGTAAAATTATATGGATATGGTCTGATCAAATGGGTAGACCGAGGAAATGCCGTTCTTTCATACTGTCACAGTGTATTCGTTGGTGAATTATTAACGAAGATATATTCCAAATTCTTCGTTTGAAATCTATGTAAAGTTCTCTCCAAGTTATGCATGTCTCTGTTGTAAGTACTTGCCACATGTACACGTGCACAAATGGCAAGAACATTCCATTGACTTAAAGCTAATTATCTGATTACACGTTCGACCACGTGGCCTCTAGCTTCTATATTTCGACGTAGGTTCCCGTCTTTCAACTAAATTTGTACACGCATGTGTTGATGCTTGTTGAACGCTCATAAAGAATAAGTTCTTCCAATCCGACATTGTACCCTGAAGTGACATTATCTCATCTCGAATTTACAGCAGGAGATGACGTCCATCTTCGTTAGCCGTTAATGTATCCACACAAAATATGATGACACAAACAGACTCATACCTCAAAGCGTCATAACCAAGATGACGCATCAGTGTAACGTATTCATCCTTACTGTCTTGTCAAACTTAAAAATATCATTCTTCAGCAATGGTTGACACTCAAAATACAAAAGTGCGAGCTTTGTTGATACGTGCAGCTGTCCAATTCAATAATTTGTAAACCTGAATGGATCATATTTATATTTTAAGATCTTACATAAAACTAGAAATGATTGTTATAGTAACAAACTGTTGTTTGTTTTATTCATCTATTTATTTATTTATCGCCTAATGGCACAGTAAGTGATAGGGAATAACTGTGACTCCCATAGGGGTAATAAAGAACATAATCTAAAACTTTTAATTGGCCAACAAGTCAAAACAAATGATTTATTTTTTTAGGTCTTATTTCAAGATGAAAATAGTTTTGAGAGCTTGACCTTTTGGTCATTATAAATAATTGCTTTTTGAAAAGTTAGGTTTTCTTGAGCTTTTGTTACATACGGCAGTGATTAACTTATGAGTTCAGAATCAATTCGTAAATGGAAACAATAATCTAAGCTGCTCCAAGCAACATCGTCAGTATCATTGTCATCTTCGGTAACACTGAGTGGATTGAGATTCTAAGATGCTGCTGCAATCATCATAGTCCTTCTCCTTGTCAACAAAACAGGAAAGTTGAAGCTGCTGCTGGGATTCTCCTTTACTCATCAGTATCAGTGTCAATTTTGAGAAAACGATGTATTTTCATAGGCTTTATCTGCAAAAGTATCAAGGAAAAGTAGAAAATAAAGGAATAGTTACCTTTCCTCCATCCACAAACCATATAAAACAACATATACGACTCATGCTGAGGTTTTGGTCACAAAAAATTGCTATTGAAAATCATATTGGGGTTCATTTGTGCCTCATCACTTGAAGAAGGATAAGATGAATATATACGTGGGAAGCTCTCTTCGGCTGCACTCTGATTAAACATATCACATCAATGATAAAGTGATATTCTGCATCATCAGATGCTAAAGTAACATCTCCACCTCTAAAAGGGAGACACTCTACACTGCAAAAGTGTCGGACATAATACCTTATAAATGCACAAATTTCCAGCATCACCAGATGTTACTGTTATATCTACATAAACTATTAAGTAGGTACTCAACAATGCAGCAGTGTGAACAATAAACCATTTATACTTTACGATTTCCAGCATGACCAGTTGTTATTTTAAAATCTACTCCACCTACGACGTTAGTTACCCTTCAGAGTAGCAAATAAACCGTGAGCTATGCTTTACTTTACTGAACTACACCATTGGTTCACAATACGCTATCATACACCATTACTTCACCGTACACTATAACGTCACAATATACCATGACTTACACACCAAGTAGGAGCATTAAACTAAAAGGGAACTTGTTTTATGGTGACAACGTACCTGAATTCTGGTAAACGTGGGCAAGTTTCTCATAGTTGTTGCTGTCACCTATCACCTCTAACTGTGAGTACGTTGATTGGCTGGACATGTTTCCTGCTGCAGAGACTTCTGGGAAAGGATAAGAATTATATTATCAAAGACAGATTGTTAAATTCAAATTGATAACTTTTTTTCTACAATCTTTTAAAAAAATGTAATGTTGCAAATGCTTACTTAAGAAACACTGTAAGACAACACTTCACAGAAATAACTGTAAGAAAACTCTCAATAGTAACAACCTACCTCGAGATTCGGTATTCGTCTCAGTTTTCTGTTTTTTCCTTGACCTTTTGGTAAAGGATTTTCATTAGTGATTTAAATGAACACTTTTGATATTGACTTGTCTCATGAATTAAATCAGCGTAAAGAGTAGACGAGTTATGATAAACAATCGTTACACAAGAAGAACAAAAGAAAACATTTACGTTATACGAATTGCAAAATGGTTGAAGAAATGAACATTGAACACTGTATCAAATAAAAAATGCAATTGAGCTTGACAATGAACGTTTCCATTTCTAAGTTCTTATATTCTTTAAATCGGTTACTTACCACTGAATGCAGAAACATGCTGAAATAACAAGTAGTGATCGTGTAAAACACAAAGATTAACATTTCACCATAACATGTGGCATTTGTTTATCTGATCCTTATACACATTTTTACAGATTTGTTTGTTTTACGTAACGGAAGTGTTTCTTTGAAGAGACATTAGATAATAAGCATATTTCATCATAGATACAGATTCCAGATTCAGTCAACCAACCTTGACGTCTCAACAAAAGCACTATTCCCACTCCTACAAGTTCCACGAGCAGACACATTCCAAAACCGATCCCTATACCTGCACCAACTCCTAGTGATGAGTTCCCATTTGGCTGTCTAGGATGTTCTGTAAGATAAAGTGATATTATCTTTACACGTGCCAGTAGCATGAAAGATCAGTTTGAAGGCTTGTATATGGCAAATATAATTGATATAATTGACAGTCCTAAGTTGCCTGAACTGTAAAGAAAATGATGTATTACTACTGGAGAACATTACAAGAGTATTTCAGAATCTCGTTTTCCACCAGTTGTACAAATAAGACATTGTTACCTAAATACCTAATGAGAAGCGGACTGTTATGTGCTTAAAAATATTTTCTCAAAGTAAGTTCTGATTGTTCCACTGTTAAATAACTAACTTACAACCTCACAATCATTTCTGAAATTAATTGAAGCAAGTGTTTCAATTGTTAAATTGGCGGTCTGATTATTGCCGACTGATTACAAACTATATCACGTGATTCAGAGGTAGTCAAAAGGTTCAAAGGATTGGCTAGCAGCGGACAGGAAATGAAGGGATTTGAGTCCCTTTTCATCAATATTGTATAGGTGCCAGACGAGATGTCAAAATTTTATCAAGCTCAGAAAATAACTTTCATACTTCTTTTCTTTTGTAATTCTGAATGTTTTGGTTTCTGTGACAATGTGACGCTTGTTAAGAAAGCTCTCAAACAATGCAAGGAAATAAAAGGAAAACTTCTATAAATTGAAATACAAGTTGAAAATCATGAAATGTTCTCTACCTGTTAATTCTTATAAAGCCCAAAAGAAATGATACTGTTTGAATGAATATTTAGACTAGAAAATGTTGAACTCTTAGATACACGTTATTGACATGAGCTCCCAATTTTAGTAGTCATATTTTGGAAATGATTTTGTTTTGGCGACCTGTTTCCAAAACAATTGCATGAATCACGTACTGCACCTTTATCATTTGGATAGATGTGTCTACTACCCTAACTGCAGAAGCACACCAACATAACGCTCTTTCAGCAGAATAATACACGTCAACATAAAGCCCGTTTTGTTAGAGAATTTTTACTGGAGGAAAACATCAAAGTGATGTCATGCCCTCTCTGGTCACCTGACCTATCATTAATCGAATTTTCTATGGGACGTCAAAGAGTTATGGCTCCAGAAAGCCTACAAGAGGAGAATGGTGTGTAGTGGCACACCTTGTTATTTTCAGTCTGATGTTCTCAGCCTTACAAGATAAAATTCAGGACAATTTGATGAGTCCACTTTGAGGAGAACTACTTGCTACCACATTGATCGAAAAAACATCAATTCATGATAACCTTTCTGTTTTCTGAATATACATTATATGATAATGTATCGTTTAGGTTTTATGTTTTGTGTTATTGTGTGAGAATGATTAAGGGTAACGAATATATGCCAAACGACTTTCAGTAAAATAGTTAGCATTAAAGGATATTTTGCAGGATCTGACTTTTGTTAACATCATTTAACTTAGTTAACTATACATTCGGGAAATTGTTACCCCTTTCGGTCAAACAGAAATAATTACATTTCACAAGAATTCAAAATCAATTTTCCCAAGAAAATGATTTGCAACACTAAGGGAAATAGCAGAAAGATTAAATTTACATCATCAAGTTTCAAAATGGCAGAAGAGTTTAAAATGAGAGTTGTTGCCTCCATGATGTTCCACTTAAGGAAGGAGCATTGAAACAGTTTCGAAATTACAATATTATAAACGCAATTAAGAGCCAATTACCACTTGATAACTAAATAATTACCTTTTGTACTAAAGAAGATATTCGTTGACACCGAACTCGTATTGTTGCCAGTCTTCCTGTCTGTGACGGACTTGATCCTGAACACATACCCAGTGTTGGAGTCCAGACCGTCAACAACACCAGTTCCAGAGTTGTCCTGCGAGGAAGGAAACACCCTGCTGCTCCAGTCGCCAGACGTGTTCTGTACCCGTAACTCCACATGGAACTCCTGAGTGTAGTCCCCGCCAGCGTACTGAGGAGTCCAGAGAAGAGTGACAGAGTCTGTGCAAGAACTCAGAGCTGTGAAGTGCAGGGGAGTCTCTGGAGGTCCTGTTAAGATATTGGTGTGAGAAAAGGTTAACATTATTGCGAGAAACATCAAGTATGAGTCAGAAGTGATAGAGGGCATTGTGAAAGTTGAGAAACGGACTATCATGACAAGATTAAAATATGAAAAGTTTTAATTTGTAATTGGTGAATCATATGCTTATCAAAAATTGGATAAGTAAAAAATAACGACTTGTAAGAGGTCATGAAATTAAGCCATGACAGCCTGGCATATTGTTGTATAACAGCATATTATTTCTTACTTTGAATTCTCAAGACTCCGGAAAAAATAAGATGAAGCGTTAAAACGTGTCATTCGTGCCCTACCTGAGACAATAAGTTTGAGAGATGAGTCTGCACATCCCACTCTGTTGCACACTCTGACTGTGTAGATACCGACGTGCTGCTGCTGGAAGTTTGTGGCCGTGTAGATGAGTTTGAATCCCGCCACCTCCACCTGAGTACCATACACGTCCAGATGTACTGGGTTGGAGTTGACACTGGACGATTCTGTACTCAGTCTGCGGTTTGTGTTGTTGAAGTGCCAGGAGACGGACGTGAAGTTTGGACTACAGTAAATATACTGAACGAGTCTTACAGTCTGTCCAACCTCTGCACCGATTGGCTCTGTGGGGTTCACATCATTTGTGTATTTAGGAGAGGCTGCAAACAATATAGTTGGTGGCATTAACCGATAAATTCAACAATCTTTGAATTCTAATAGGGATTCTATCATAAAACCCACTAACCTACCTAGGTATTTTGTCAAGAAGGTAAGCTAAGTATTTTTCTATGAATTGAAATATCAGTTATGTTAGAATTAAGCGACTTTATGATCCGAAAAATATGCGAAAAGTAACAAATTTAGACGGTAACGTTAGTTCTTTTGTGACTTATGCCTATTTTTAACTTTTGTATCTTATGTTGTCATAATCATTGGTTATGTGGTTATCTTCTCACCCTGCACTGTGACAGTAGTGTTCTTGAGACTTGGTTGTTTGACGTTGTTGCCCACGGTGCAGACATACACGCCCGAGTCCTGATATGAGACCTGGGGAAGATCCAGACTGTATCTGTCTCCTGTCTGGGTCCCTCCCCGTGTTTGTATCAGCTGATCTCCCCAGTACTGTCTGAAGTCCTGAAACATGTAGTTGCTGGGGTTGCCTGTAGCTGTGCAGGTCAAAGTCAGATCTGTGTTCTGTGGTCCTTCTACTGGAGACAGACTGATATCTGGAGGGTCTGGAAACAGAGCATGACATGCGCACAGTTCATTTACATTCCTCTTGTATAGCTACATGAGTATGGAGTATGGAAAACAATGATCTCTCTCTCTCTCTCTCTCTCTCTCTCTCTCTCTCTCTCTCTCTCTCTCTCTCTCTCTGTCTCTGTCTCTGTCTCTGTCTCTCTCTCTCTGTCTCTCTCTCTCTCTCTCTCTCTCTCTCTCTCTCTCTCTCTCTCTCTCTCTCTCTCTCTCTCTCTCTCTCTCTCTCTGTGTAAAATAGATGATTTGGCTGATTTATGATTTAACTGCCCACCTAATAATCCAATGATAGTAAAGATATGAAGTTATACATGAACCTGGTAAATATATTTTGTCATCTATCAACACAATGTAGTTTTATTTTATAATTTATAATTCATCATATGACACTTTGAATAACTATATATTGTCATCTATCAATTAAATTTAGGTTGATTTTATTATTCATAAGTAATGATATGAAACGTTGAGACCAACACTCTTGCTTCCCATTTTCATGTTATCATTAATTCTGATATAAGTGCATATTCACTCATATCAAATACTCACAGTTGACATCGAGGTCCAGACTGCTACTCTCCTGCTTTGCAATTGCAGTGTTGATCACGGTGCAACCAACTGAACTTTGATTTCTACTTGGTGTCAGAGTGAGTGTCTGAGACCACTTGCCACCGGATGATCCCAGTGGGACTCCTGTACCGGAATTGACCTCTGACCCATCAATTGTCCAGGTGAAGGTCACACCAGGTTTGACGTTGTTTGTCGTGCTGCATGTGAAACTGAGAGGTTCAAATTCTACAGCTGTAGAGGATTTGCTGACTTGAATCTCTCCAGTGTCTGGACCATCTGTTACGAAGATGAACACATTGCGATTGGGTTGGCACAGTTAATTAAATGTAACACACAATATTTGATATAATGTACTACCTATGAAACAGAATCAATATCCAAGTAATCCAGTTCATATAACTATTTCCCATTCTACTCACGACTTCAAGATCCACAACAACCCGCTCACTCCTGCTGATCTGTGTTTTCATCCAACAGATTTGTGGTTTTTAAGTGAATTACTTGTGGAGATGTCAATCCAACCACATTTGTATGATTTAGAATTAATTAAAAAAACGCCTCATAACATTTCACATTATGCAAACTAACAGTCCGATTCTTGTAGAGCTGATGAACAGTACGTCATCTCATTCTCATCACACAGATCTGTTATATCTAGTTGTCAGTGTTAGCATCAACACCAAAACGTTGCACTTGTGAAATAAAGAAGTTGAAAAGTCAAGTCTAAGAATTAGCCTGTCTACTCACAGCTGACGTTCAGATCCACAACAACCTGCTCACTCCTTCTGGTCTGTGTGTTGATGACGTCACATCTCATCGCCTGTCTGTTGCTGTCTCTCACTGCTCTCACTGTCAGTGTCTGCATCCACGACCCTCGAGCTACTCCTTGCTTGTTGCCGAGTCCTGAAGTGATTGTTGTGTTGTCTCCCCATGACCAGGTGAAGTCTACTTCCGGGTTAACTGAGGTCAATGTGCTGCAGGTCAAGGTCACGTCGTTCCTCTCAGCAATAAGTGCAGGCTTAGTCAAATTCACCTTATTGGCATCTGGACCATCTGTGGATATGAATAAAAAAGTAGTTTTTTGTGCAACAATTCCAAGTCAATATTCAAGAGAAAACATCACCTCGTCAGGACCATTTGCGATAAGGGGAACGAAGTTTGAAAATGATAAATATGGCATATAGCATTTGTACATAACAAAGATATAGATGTTTATACGATGGCAATTACGGAACGTATTTGAACTAGTTCTCTCCTATATTAAACATCACCAAGTGACAAAAAAAAACCCATGAAAATCATACAAAGCCTTTGGTCAGTAATGGATACACGTTTAAATATAAAATACACAAAATGATAAAGATGTGATGAACTAGTAAACATCTTTACCCTTGCAAACCTATTCGTATTTACCACATGCATCAATGTCATATAACAGTAATGTGTCAATTCAGTCATTCGAAAACAGACATGTCAGGGGAAAAAATGCCATGTAAACTGATAACAATAGTGCCATGTAGTGAATACAAGTGACGTCTGGGACACATCGTAAGATCAATTAAAATATCATTTTATAATTGATATCAATGATCCTGATGTTTTGAGATTTTGAAATAAATTTCGGATTAAGAAATTCAGGCCCTTTTGATCAATGAGTTTCTTAGTAAGTGCATTTGATACGGTGTTTTCTCTAGGATAATAATCGATGCATATCATTAATCCTTCAAGTACTTGTTATGGTTAACAAACAGTCAATTCGATTGATATAAATATCGATTTTAGATGTTGTAATCTTACAAACTATCTTGAATTAAGCCAGTTATATACAAAACGAAGATGTCATGATATCACGGTAGATTTCAAATGGATAACACCCTTATTATTTTGTGAAGAAATACCAACAATTTAGAAACAGCAGCTTGTGATATGATTTGCAAATGGCAATCTAGATTTATAAATCAGCTTTATCAGGTTTCAAACTCGTTACTCGAACCGTAAAAAAGACGAAAAACTTGTATTTGTGAGATGCATGATGAGAAATTAGCAGTAATCATTTGTTGTTGTTCAAATTATCCATTTGATTGCGTTTTAATTAGATATTTACATTGATTTGTATATATAATATGTGCTCGTCTCACATTTAATATGTGAAAATGTGTTTGAATATCCATATTAATAAAACGTGGACAGTATCAAAAAGTGAATTACAACTCAAAACACTGCCCCAATCCCCTAAGTAATTTGTAGGATGCTTCTGCACGAACCTAAACTTCCCATCAATGTCACACTTACAGAAGACATTAGCCCTGGCTGTCTTGGACTGGGTCCCTGTCTCTCCGTTGATGTTCTCAGCTAGACAGTAGAACGTGTCCTGGTCATTGTTCTTCCTCATTTTCCTTGTGATTGTACTGACCGTAACTATCTGACCATTGGTCTGAGTCTCTGTCCTACTGTCCACTCCAGATGACGTCATGCTGGATCTTACGTACCACATGACTTTTGGAGCTGGGTAGGCGGGGCTAGTCTGACAGGTCAGAACGAGGCTTGAGTCTTGATTGACAGGTACTGATTGGTTGTTGCTGGTGATGTTGGTCAAAGTGACAGATGATACTGCAACTGTTGAGAGGAAGACTTATATGTGCTAAAATATCTAAACATCTTATTTGTCAGAGAGGTCATTGGTTCTAAAATATCACTGCAAATCATCGGCACTTGTTGTATCAATTCAAGTATATTGTTGTATTAATGTATGGCGAAAGTTTTGAAATAACATATTAAGAAATTGAATAATGTGTTTTTTTACCAGATCTGTATTACAGCTGTAGACTAAAGGTAAGTTCACGACAATCTCTAATCTCGAGCATACTTTTCAATTTATTTTCGTTAGATTGTCATGTTTTGGCATCGCTTCTAAATGCGCACTTATGTTAAAGTCTGTACTTAAGTTGCTCATCAATCGAATTATAGAATCATGTTTGCATAGAATGAGTAACTCAAGCTTTCATTCCAATGTTGTACTTGTTTATTACATCATTAGGTGATAAAACTTCTCGTAATGGCAGGCTATTCGTATTTCAACTTTTGCAATTAACTCGATTGGCTTTGTGGTTCTTTGCTTTTGTTTACACCAAACTCTACTACAATATCATATCTTATCTTATGATTGTATGTAACATTATCCTGACACTAAATAAGATTTGTTTTGTTTTCAAAAACGTCTAAATACTCCTCTTTTTTTCCAAACAAACAGGTATCAACTGATGAACACTGATGGACAATACTTTACTCAGCACTGAGAGAGTGATATTCTGAGATGTCCTGGTGACCCCCGAGTTGAGAGCCTCACATCTGTATGTACCCCGATCTGTCCACTGGACTCTCTGAGACCATACACTGACCGTCACCACACCCGTAGTCTCATGTCTGGTTGAAGAGGTCACTTCTTGACTGACTGAATGACCATCTCGTCTCCAGGAGATGGTGGACTCTGGGTCAGTGGGGTTTGTCTCACACATCAGGGTGATGTCTGTACCTTGTACCAGAGTCAGGGGTGAGTTGGTGGCGTTCAGGAGGGTCACACTCGTTAGTGGAACTGTAAGTGGGGTAAAGAAAATTAAGTTACCATGGTGTTTTTAAATAAAATATAAACAGGTGGATGTTTATGTGCTCATATATGATATTAAGTTTTACCTGTGACACTGAGAGTAAGGCTTCTTCATCATTGCTATCAGTTGACGCTATGATCACTTCTGCACACAGAACACTTAAGGAAATAAAACAAACGAGATATATGTGGTAAAGCAAAACTCATCCTCGTTTACGAATAGAATAATTTTGGTCATATAATGTTGCTCAAACAATTACAACTTGTTTGGAGGTTAGAGTGTCTGAGCAGTGACACTTGATTGGACTTCTTGATATACAACAAGAATGTTGTAGATAATGAGAATGAAACAGATAAGAGTGGTGAAAGAGATGTCGGGAGAGCATTAGATATACTGATGCCTTTAAAACGCTTGATGTAACTCACCTGTAACACTGAGAGTGATGTTATTACTCTCTCCTGGTCCAGCAGCATTCCTACACTTGAACACAGAGCCACGGTGTCTGCTGTAGTCTGCAGGGAAGGACAGACTGAACACTCCTGTAGAGTTGCAGTCGAGTGTGTAGTCTGATGGTCGTGCACCTGATGAATATTGACATCTTCCTTCTGCTGAGTTGTAGAAGTAGACAAAGGCGGTGGTATTAGAGCCTGACATTTCACTCCATTGAACAGCAATCTGTACAGGTGAGGTGGTACAGGTGAACGTGACATTGGATCCTTCTCCTGCTGACGTGGGTCCGGTAAGACTGTACTGACCTGAGTAGGGTAGATTTGGCACAGTATCTAACTTAAAGCAGATATTTTGGAAATTCAAGGAAAGCAGTGAACTTCTTATTTCTGTTTATACCCACTTGGTATTAAAATTAGAATAATGACGGGATATAGATGTTGAAAATTCATCAGATCAAAGGATCTCCTTTACGTTTTCCGATTTGCTTAAGTCTATTTAATAGTTTTTCATGAAATTCATAGTTTTACCCAACTACATTCTTGCTCAGGAAGCGACTATTCATTTAATTTACAGCTTTTCATCTATTAGGACTTTTGAAAAAAACCATACGAATCGAATGTTTGGTTAGTGCCTCTCATGTATATACAATAACAGTTTGAACAAGTTCATTAACTACACGGGTTGATAATTACCTACCGACAACAGCACAACTGTACACAACCAAGATAAGGACATAAACACTCCCATCTCGGAACATTATTCTTTGCGATTGTATCTTGAGGCAGAACTGAAATTTGAAAACTAAAGTGACGTTGTATAATCTCGAAATGAGACATTATACCCGCACTCATTCCTTACGTGTTTTTTTACCAGGGTTGTGTCCGAAAAGTTCAGATATGTATTACTTTTGTATGGGACAAACATGCTAAAATGTGATTGTGATTTTTATATAGAATATAAAGAATGTTGAAGATGAAACTTTTAAGAAACGACTCTGTGATTTGCCGCTTTAAATTAGATCACAAGTGTACATAACGTCTAAAGTTACGGAGCTTTATGAGTTCGAAACGGATAACGTAGTGGAGCAATTTAGAATTCACTTTAATAAGATTGTTAAACTTGTATTGTGATGGTAGGCAATGTATATTGTTTACTTTTTGCCATGTGCTGAAATTGCACTTTGCTTAACTAAACTATTATATGTGACAGGATATAGATATTTGACCCAAGATGACACAAGGTTTATGTTATATACTTATTCTCATTGTATTTTTGGTGTATTTCAGCAAATCTATCTAGTATGTTATTAATATTCTTCAACCTAGACTTACGGTTTTCAAACGTAAATTTCTTGAGACGAACCAATTACGTTAAGCAATAGGCCTGGCGCTTTGATAAATGTCGTCTCATCCCCGGCTAGCATTCTTGACTTATCGGCTTCTATGCGAGGTCATGCTTTTCACTATTTTCTCATAGTAATTTTATCTGTAAAATTGGCTATATTTCTCTCTCAGAACAATTCTGTCCCCATGGGTTTAGGGTTATTAGGGTAAGATATGTTATTTATTTAGCCTTTTGCTATGTATATGGCATATTTCAAATGATGTCTATTCTTATCCGCCTCTATGCAAAAGTAATTAAGTCATGTATAGTACTTGTGAGCTTTTATCTTTATGGAATGTATGCATACTATGTGTATCAGTATATCATATGTATGTCAGTCTGTATGCTACTGATGTATTGGTGTATTGTAATGGTCTCAGTAATTTTAAAGTATGCATTATATTAAAGCCCAACTCATACTGCGTACGATCGACTACGATCGCTGTAGGAAAGTGTCGTGTAGTCATCTGGTTCTTATTGTAGGGTTATTGTGCTATTATTGTGTGGTTATCGTACAGTGATTGGGATTCGTTCAAATCGCAAACAGTTTCTTGATTGCAGAAAATCGTGTTTTGGGCGTGTCGATCGTTTAGTGAATGTGTTGTGATTGTGTAGTGTATGTGTAGTTATTGTGTTGTTCGTGATTTTAATTCAAGGCATGATTAAATGCATCAAGAATTTATCACAAGCAAAATTATCACATTTATATGTCATTTTCATATGATACGATATCGTACAAAAAATCAAATAAGTAAATAGTTATCAACTCCCGAACATATATGACAAAAAATAGTTGTAAGTGGAATATAATGATAGCTTTGGTTTGTTCTCAATTAGAATGAATAGCAGATGTACTTATCTATAAGAAATTAAACTTAATCATTATGAACAAAGCAGCTACGTAAGAATGATAACAGTGGGGATACTTATTGTATATATATTGTTATTGTAAGGTATTTACGTTGGACTCTTTTAGAATGATAACAATTAAATACCCAGAATTCGCAAATAGTAAGTTGGGCGCTCAATATTCATATAGATCAAGGGAATGTGATGATCAGCATGAAGAAATGCGGATGTTTCATAATTTGGTAGGAAGCTAATTATAATGTCCTCAATTATCGTTCTACTTGGGAAGTTACTCGATGTCACGATGTAAATTTCCTAACGTGTTCTGAAAATTCAACTGCTGTGAATACGAAGGAATGCCTGTGAAACACCATCGGTAGTTATTTGTACAAAGCCAGAAGATGACAGAAAACATCAGGAAGATTTACCGAAGATAATGTTATAATTAGTAATATATGCCCTTATGTTCTTACAATGACATTGTATTTCATAACTGCTATGCATCACAGGATGAATAACAATTCTACATTGATCTTTAAAAGCAATAGTTAACCGCTTTTGCCTTTTCACAAATTATTTAAAATCGTGCATTATTCTTACACCATTCGATGCGTGATTGCAACGTGAAAGCGTCGTGGCAAGTTTGTGTTGATTGTGTTCTGACTGTGTTAGAATCGTGGTCTTTCGTTCAATGATTGTACTCACATCGTGTACTTCACGCACGGAAACCATTTTCACTTAACAAATCGTAAAAACGACAATACCATACCAGTACGATCGAATCGTAATGTTACCGTAGTGCAAGCGTGTATAGTGTGAGTTTGGCTTAAGAAGTATTCGTTAGTATGAATTGTTTGTGTAATTTCAATGTAAGTATAATTGCTGTGTTTACCTGTAAATGTAGGACATTATATACACTAAGTTGACGAACTATGTATGTTATTATCAGTGTGTTATTATATTTCTTCTCTAAAGAACATTTGAATATTCACCACGAGATGACAGAAACTCTGTCCAACCACGCAATCTTTTGTGTTACTGGCATATTAGACCTACGTATACGACGTGCGTTTACAGAGCGATAGATATGAACAATATATTAACATGTTAGTGTTGCATTTCTAGTCTGAATGACGATAGACCGATCCTGGTGACATTCACGAGTTTACTTACTTGTCAAGGAATAGTCAGACTTGCAGCTGCTACAAAACCCCTAAATTGAGTACATACAATTAAAGTAACCTGATATAAATAGATTCAATGTGCACTCTTCAATACTACTGAACTATCTGGCAGACTGCTTAGTAATGAGTAAATGTAAGCCATTTAGATAAGATATTGTTTACATGAACTAACCTTTAGTCCAACATCTCGTACTGCTTTCCCCTCTCTACTCCAGTTGTTATATTTTGTGTTGTCATATTCACTTCCTGGTTTGATCGTCATGCTTTATCAACAGTAGTCTAACAAAATGCTCCCTGAGGTGTATACACTAGCAAAGGGAAGTAACTCAAATATAGCTTTTAATACTGCCGAGGAAGAAGACCCCCAACGGAATGTTTCAATATCATATTTATATACAGTTAAAGTTATATTCTACAATTATCAAAACTTGGAATTCCTCTATAACTTATGAAATTATATTCATTAAAAAAAGACCTGAATTAACATTGGCCTAGCTAAAAATGTTTCTCACGTTTGGTATACTCACGCTAAACTAGATTTGATCATCTATGCATCGTAAAACGTCTTCCCGAATCAGAAAAAAACATATACGAGGACGAGTTATTGCTCATAACAACAGCCTGATTGCTGCCTTGGAGAGATTTCTTCATTCCCAGGATGCGGAGTTCTGTAAGAATGGCATAATGAAGCTTGAACATCAAATGTATTGGCGTCAGTTAAGACTGTGCTGAACAATAAAAGCAAAATGTACTACTTATTCTTGTTAAATTACTAGCTAATCAACTACGAAACTGAGGCTGCGAGAAGTGAATGTTTACAGGTATTAGGTTGTTATGGTTAATATTGTGTAGTATAGAAGGCAATTTCCGCAGTGCACAATACTTTTTAGGATAAGCATTTTTTGATTTGTGTACTCTCTTATTTTTCACTAACTAATGGCATGAAGTATTTGAAGATAAACAAATTAGTTGTAAATATCAAAATTAACTTCTCTATAATACCAAAAATGAAATCAAGTAAGCTATAATTCCAGTTATTTTGAAAATATGTATGCCTTTAGTTTAAAAAAGTTAATTACAATACGGTTGCATGATGTCGCCAATATTCTCATTTTACATACAGTCTGAAGAGTATAAAGCTGCAGATTTTGTCAATCAATTTTACACTCTTTATAAGAAATCTTTTAGATCTCGATAAGTGGAAATACGTCATCCTTTGTTCTCACTTCTACATCCACAGGTTTTATGTGCAGCATGAGAAGCCAATGCCTATACCAGCCACCTGAAATATCATATCTAGAAGACACTGCAATATAAAGAAAGACCTCAACGTCATCTTCAAGTGAATGAATCCTTGCGCACGTGAAACATGTCCACCTAGGCCTGATGACTTCGGCGTTCATTATTTATGTGCGCGAGGGTTCATCTAACTTCGTAAAGTAGTCAACTTCAGTCACTCTCAACAATTTACAATTAAGCAATGGCTGAACTGGCCAAAATGGTATTTGTTTAGAAACGTTAACATAAGAACCATGTAATCCGTACGTACCAATCTTCAATTACTTATAATCATGTTATATGCTTTTTCAACAGTCGTACATTTATTACTGTTGTAAATCTCTGTTTGCTTATGCCCAAATAAAATGCTGCATAATACAATATGCCACATCATCCTGTCAAATACTGTTTTAGATATGTTAAATACTACAATTTGAACAAGACATCGGCAAGTCGTTTTCTTTTGAGGTGATGAAGGTTTTTGTATGCGTCGCCAGATGAACCTCATCAATAGCGTTTTTTGACTTTAGATTACATCATTAAACTGTCTTACTTACATACTTCCTGTTGAACTCCGATTTTAGTTGTTGAAATGATATTAGCATACCGATCAGCATTAACAGTGAGGGTTAAATGTAGGGTTAAATAAATCAACTACAGCAACGTTAACGCTTAAGTATCAGATAATCCCCATAAAACAATAAAAATCATAGAAATTATGAAATACATTGCTTGTGCAAATAGGCGTAGAAGATCAGACGCGCGTTAGCCATGTGTAGTAGTGGGCTAGCAGGGGGGACTTGAATAGGATTCGTTGTTATTTTTAAAAAAATGTCATCTAAGAAGAATATTCTTTGTTAATTGCACAAAAATACAACAGACGGTACTCGAAATTAATTATAAAGGCATACGATGTTATGGCAATTTTTTCCAATTATTTCTGTATAAATTACCTGAAACTGTTATCAAAGTTTTAATACTTGAGAATTCACCTTTTACATCTGTAGTTGTGTCAAATGTATTGTTTCACAAAGTCAGTGCTATATATAACGATATACACTTCTTAAGCAAAGTCGTAAAAATGTGTTATCTATGAACATAAATAGGCAATGCTCTTTGTTTAGCGAACCCATTCAGAAATATATACCAATGTGATTTATCTCCCTTACTTCCTGGTTCAACAGTTACTCAGGAGAGAGAAACTAACATGGTGATATTGACACTAGTGTGTTCGATCTGTCTTCTGAAAGGAGTTTCAAGTTCATGTGAGTTTGTGAACATTTGAACTGACACTTACTGGATGGTTCCAGGATGTGCCCATATCAATCGGTTCGGTTGATGATGCTGATTATCCCTTTCTCCCCTGAATCGAGCTAAACAATTCCTTTCCAATGTCCAGACGTCTGGTCACCAGTTAACATTCGTTGTACCAATCTTGTTCAAGTTAAAACATTTGTCAGTATTGTGTATATCTACCTAAATTAATGCCCAGTGTGTCAGCTATGTCTTGAATGGTCACACGTCTTTATGCAAGCACTATGTCGTGAACCTCATTAGCTTGAACATCACCGGATGAGCTTCTTTGACAAACAGACCTAGAATCATCTTCAAAACTCTGCCCACTTTGGAGAATGCAAGGACCATCAGACCATGTATCGACCATGTCTTTATGGATTGCCTATGGTGACAATCATTTAATTAGCAATTGTTTAATGACTGATGTTGATGTTAATGTTGATACATAATCACCATGCATGTTTTGAAGTATGCATACTAATCTTTTATTGGTCTGTATTATCGTATATAATAATATATCGACCAATTTCAGGGCGTTTTTGGTATTCATATTGTCTTCACATTATATTGGTGAAAGAAAACATACCATCAACGTAAATGTTTACCACTTAGGAATAGGGAAGAGAAACAAAAACCTTTCTTTTAGAATTTCAAAAACCTACAGAATTTTATAAAAAGGTATCCTTTTTCAGTGATAAGTTTACAGTTAGCTTCACATAATGTTCTACCATGAAAGCGTTTATGATCATATCTTGAATCATGATCTTGATATTTACTTGACATAAATTCATGACTACATTTGCTCTGATAACCGTAAAACATTTAGAGAGAATATAACTTCATAAATGTGGTTTCTATAAAAAGCTATATTATTTTCCTCCTCGTTAAAATTTTCTTAAAATTACGGCATTAAGATTCACTTTTACGTCATACTATTATATCTGGATGTCAGTTTTGCAGAGGGGAAAGTTTTTAGCTCTGTTCTCAGGATGTAGTATACTTTCATCTAATCCCACGTGACTTATTACCACATATAGTATTTGTCGATATCGTTTTCTATCTCTTATGCCGCAGGTTTATCATTTTATTTTTTTAAATGAACATATGTGTCATATTTTGATGAAAGAAAATATACGTGCGTTCTTGAAATGACACAAAAACAAGATCAAAGTATAACTTTTTGCATAGTCTCCAAAGACATCGAAGTTTCAGATTCATTTTTCATTATTGTAGAGCTCCTTGGTTTCATGAAATCTTTGCACAGCAGCAATCAGACTGTTGTTATCAGACAAAAACACGTCTTCGTAAATGCTTCTTCGGATTGTGAATAACTCTGCTGGTGTCTAAACTTTAGAACATTCGGTCGCGGCAGTGACAGCATTGAATTGGTTTGCCGTCTTCAGTTTGCTTTTTTGATTTTTTCAAGGTCGAATGGATGTATCCATGTCATTTCGTTTCCTGAAATTATCCCTTTCTCCCCTGAATCGAGCTAAACAATTCCTTTCCAATGTCCAGACGTCTGGTCACCAGTTAACATTCGTTGTACCAATCTTGTTCAAGTTAAAACATTTGTCAGTATTGTGTATATCCACCTAAATTAATGCCCAGTGTGTCAGCTATGTCTTGAATGGTCACACGTCTTTATGCAAGCACTATGTCGTGAACCTCATTAGCTTGAACATCACCGGATGAGCTTCTTTGACAAACAGACCTAGCATCATCTTCAAAACTCTGCCCACTTTGGAGAGTGCAAGGACCATCAGACCATGTATCGACCATGTCTTTATGGATTGCCTATGGTGACAATCATTTAATTAGCAATTGTTTAATGACTGATGTTGATGTTAAAGTTGATACATAATCACCATGCATGTTTTGAAGTATGCATACTAATCTTTTATTGGTCTATATTATCGTATATAATAATATATCGACCAATTTCAGGGCGTTTTAGGTATTCATATTGTCTTCACATTATATTGGTGAAAGAAAACATACCATCAACGTAAATGTTTACCACTTAGGATAGGGAAGAGAAACAAAAACCTTTCTTTTAGAATTTCAAAAACCTACAGAATTTTATAAAAAGGTACCCTTTTTCAGTGATAAGTTTACAGTTAGCTTCACATAATGTTCTACCATGAAAGCGTTTATGATCATATCTTGAATCATGATCTTGATATTTACTTGACATAAATTCATGACTACATTTGCTCTGATAACCGTAAAACATTTAGAGAGAATATAACTTCATAAATGTGGTTTCTATAAAAAGCTATATTATTTTCCTCCTCGTTAAAATTTTCTTAAAATTACGGCATTAAGATTCACTTTTACGTCATACTATTATATCTGGATGTCAGTTTTGCAGAGGGGAAAGTTTTAGCTCTGTTCTCAGGATGTAGTATACTTTCACCTAATCCCACGTGACTTATTACCACATATAGTATTTGTCGATATCGTTTTCTATCTCTTATGCCGCAGGTTTATCATTTTATTTTTTTAAATGAACATATGTGTCATATTTTGATGAAAGAAAATATACGTGCGTTCGTGAAATGACACAAAAACAAGATCAAAGTATAACTTTTTGCATAGTCTCCAAAGACATCGAAGTTTCAGATTCATTTTTCATTATTGTAGAGCTCCTTGGTTTCATGAAATCTTTGCACAGCAGCAATCAGACTGTTGTTATCAGACAAAAACATGTCTTCGTAAATGCTTCTTCGGATTGTGAATAACTCTGCTGGTGTCTAAACTTTAGAACATTCGGTCGCGGCAGTGACAGCATTGAATTGGTTTGCCGTCTTCAGTTTGCTTTTTTGATTTTTTCAAGGTCGAATGGATGTATCCATGTCATTTCGTTTCTCGAAATTATCCCTTTCTCCCCTGAATCGAGCTAAACAATTCCTTTCCAATGTCCAGACGTCTGGTCACCAGTTAACATTCGTTGTACCAATCTTGTTCAAGTTAAAACATTTGTCAGTATTGTGTATATCTACCTAAATTAATGCCCAGTGTGTCAGCTATGTCTTGAATGGTCACACGTCTTTATGCAAGCACTATGTCGTGAACCTCATTAGCTTGAACATCACCGGATGAGCTTCTTTGACAAACAGACCTAGCATCATCTTCAAAACTCTGCCCACTTTGGAGAATGCAAGGACCATCAGACCATGTATCGACCATGTCTTTATGGATTGCCTATGGTGACAATCATTTAATTAGCAATTGTTTAATGATTGCAGCTTTTCAACTTCATTAATTTTTCTAGTTTCTTCATTCATTTGAACATCTCGAAAACTACTCTATGATGGTTGCAGCATTCTGTCACTTGATTCAGAAAATATATCTTTCCTGGTTTATAGATGATTCGCAAGTATTTATTTGTTGATCGTGATGCGTATTCTACGAACGTTTACCCTGGTACCGAGAAAATGTTTCCCTATTGGTGCACCAGTCCTGTCATTTACACTATGTTTAATCAAACATTCAAGAAACATTACTCCATCGATCTGGTAGCAAGATTTTACATGTAAAGCGTGTCTAAACTATCATGACCAAACATTTTTCAACATCTTTGACGCTCCTCCTCTTATTTTGAAGAAGCGTGGGATCACCAGTTGGTTAATAATGATTATTCCAAGGAACTTGTACTCCTCGCTGTTGATGATGACATGTGTTATAGTTGTTTTCATCCTGCGAGCTTTTGACCGTCTTCACATTACACCATGTACCATTAACGTGTTTATTCATGTAACAATTTGTTGTCATGAAAAGTGGGTACCTAAATACCTTACGTGCTTAGTAGCTGCATCGAAAGTATAATTGCTTCAGGGACCAATGTTAAGCGCTTTGAGCCATGTGTCAGGTACTTGAAAAAGCGCCATACAAATGCACATTTAACCTTATTAAAGAAAAAATGTTTCTAACAACAGACAATAATTGCCGGATTAAGAAGACCAAAAATAAAAACCGTATAAGAGTTTATATGTAAAATTGGGAGAGTATAAAATACGACAGAACAAAATGATTATTCTCAAAAATGGCATATTTAGTGACTCAGTAAAAATAATCAAATCATTATCTAAAAATGCTTTTATGTTTTGTGTCGCTCTTGGAAGTTCAATTATAATCTGAATTGAAGACAAGACGACTTAGTCACTTTCATAAATCCATACATAAATCTAAATGGCAGAAATTAAAAATTTTAATATATGTGTATCCGTTTTTGGAGCACTGCAATTAAATGGTCAATTAAAATGATTTGTTATTGAAGGATATTGAAACATAGATCAAACAATTTATATATGTATTGTGTTACGTTGATAGATTCAGTGATTGATTTGATTGATTGAGGATAAAATGAAACCAAATCGTTTTATGCAGATGATGGGAAGTATTCTTGTAGATGTTTTTTCATTGTTGCAGTAACCCTTGAGGTAGATCCTGCCATGGCTAGAGACAGACCTTCCTTCATTACGTGTACAACCAGAAACCTGATCACAAGAGGGGTTTATTTTTTCAATGATGCTGCAATTCAAGGGGGCTGTTATGGACCAGGGGTTGGTTGTGATTCGACAGTGCTTGGATACAGTGTCACCCAGAACGTCACTACCAGAACAACAACACTCATCATCGACTCTGTGAACTGTACCAGGGAAACAGGAAGTTGGTTTTGTGCACACGGAGCAGATCCACCTTCACCTGAGGTCTATATCGGATGTAACACCACCAAATGTGAGTAATGTATCGTCAAGTCAATTGGTAGGGGATATTAGATGATAAAGCATAACTTTTTAGTCGAGCTCTTATCGTACCAGAATCTTTCTTAGAGTTATTGGAAACGTGTATTGTTTGTTTTGCGGTAAAATGTTGTATGTATTAATTTACGTCTTCATCTGTGTTACAGATGCGCCCTATATTGACAAGTCAAGATTCCCCAGCACATTCATAGCAGTTAAAGGGAGACAATTATCTGTGAACTGCGCCTCCTACACCACTCCTGGTCGCCCCTCCAGCACGAGCTATACGTGGACCCGCCCTAATGGTTCGTCTACTTCCGGGTCAACTCTGCAGGTCAACAGCGTGGACACGAGTGATGCTGGACAGTACACGTGTAGAGTCAGCAACAACTTCTCTTCTACTCAAGGAGCAAGGACAGGACTCTGATACTCTGCAACTTATAGTACAGTGTAAGTGGATATAAACTGTTTTAATGCAATCTGAGCAACAAACCCATCAGAAGTTTTAGTGGGAGTGTAATATTGAATTTATGGTTTAGTTATTAAAGACACGCTAGACATCAAACTAAACAAACTCATATGAAGTTATGCTATAGCTTAGAGTTCATTGTGAGATGAACTTTGAAATTGTTATTGTTGTAGTTATTAGAGTTAACTAATCTTTATTCAAGCAAATTCACCATTAGCTCACCTTGCATCTAACAATTGAGTGGGATTTACACCATTGTAGATATTACCACGTAAATGCGTCCACACTGAATCAATCATGAATGGCACGTATATATCGACGTATTTGTTAAATAAGGTTACTACTTTGGTCACCTTTCTAATGCTAATTCCCTCTATTGCATTTCAGTTTTTGAAAAAGTGTACAGATTCTAACGATGCCACTTACATAGTGTCTTTGGTACATGTTTCGTAGATAAAGAAAGTAGTAACAAGTGTAATTAATTACATTTACTTTTTCCTCTGCAAAACTTAAACATGCCATCGATTCACTGAATATGAACGACTTGATAACAATAATGCTATTTGGACCTTCTGTTAAATAATTAACAGGATTTTATTTCCTACTGAAGAGGTTTTATTTGATAATGGAAACGGACATATGGTACTATCAACGACAATAGGCTAACTCGCGTGTTCTAATAAGTTAATGTCCAAACACGAAAATAAATAATTGTTAGAAGAATCGCCATTGTTCTGGTACTTATATAAAGATGTATATATATTATTAATTTCATATATAGAAGCACTGGCAGCAACGAACATTTAATTGTAACCTAAGAATGGTGTAAGGTCGCAAATCGTTATCTTACCATATCATTATAAGTCAATTTGATGAGATATTTAGCATTTAATTTTATTTGTGGCCTATATTTTGTTGCTATAATGCTATTAGAATAGTATATCTGTTTGTCTTTTTCCTCAGTTGCCCCGAATATATTAGGCCAGAACTCTTCTTATCCAGTGAGAGAGTTATCTCCCCTGAACATCGACTGCAGGACATACACAATAGCAGAAAATCCCTCGAGCACTAGCTACAGATGGACAGGTCCAAACAGTTTGTCTTCGTCACAATCTATCTTGTCGATCAGAAGCATTAGTAGAAACCAGACAGGGATATACACGTGTAGAGCTACCAACACTCTCACACCTACTGGAGGATCTACAGAATCAGGGATAGGAGAGGGACAGTTCAGTGTGGATGTACAGTGTGAGTATGAATTAGATTAACTAACATTCTGACACCTACTGAAGTATTTACAGAGTCAGGAATAGGAGAGGGGCAGTTACGAGTGGATGTACAGTGTGAGTATGAATTAGATTAACTATCAACCCTATCACACCTACTGGAGGATCTACAGAATCAGGGAAAGGAGAGGCACGGATCAGTGTGGATGTTCAAGGTGCACGTGAGAATGTATTCAATATCAACACTCTCACACCTACTGGGGGATCTACAGCATCAATTTAGGAGAGAGCAGTTCAGTGTGGATGTTCAGTGAATGAATGAATGTATCAATACTCATACACCTTCTAAGTATCTAAGGTTTAAGTATAACAAGACGCTTAGACTGTCATCAAACTACTTCTTGAAGTTTCAACTTTCATTAGTGTCTCTGTATATATCTGTCAAACTCCAGTTCTGAATAGCCCTGAATTACGGTTGACCAAAACAAAAACTGATTTACATTACTACTTCCATCCAAAAATAATCGTTCAGTTATATATGTGTGTTTGTAATGTTAGATGTTATTCGACCTAAAATTGCAGTTCTTGATCGCCCAATGTTGACAACTGACCAGTCTGAGGTGAGAGAGAACGAAAGTGTTAGTCTGAAGTGTTCAACTCTGAGTCATCCAACAGCGCTGTTGACAGTGCGTAACGTGGACAACGACACTGTTGTAGTAAAGCAGCAAACTAATGAGCTAACGTACATCATTCCTAGAGTTCAGTGTCTCCACAACGGCAGCTTTGTTTGTTCTGGTGAGAATGAGGCGACTGGACTATCATACAGCCCAATGATGCCATTGAATGTTTTATGTAAGTTGGAAAATATTTAATTTTAACTGCTTGAAAAATGATTATACTACTACTAATAATAATAATACCGCTACTACCGCTACTACTACTACTACTACTACTACTACTACTACTACTACTACTACTACTACTACTACTACTACTACTATTACTACTACTTCTACTACTACTACTACTAATAATAATATTAATAATTCTTGAATACCCTGAAACCAGTAATTGTCTGTAGGAAATGAGTATTTAAAGAAAGTTTTTATTTGGTTTTTAGTTTCATTCCGTAGCCCTCATTGACTAATATTGACTGTTACCTGAAATAAATTAAGATTATAGTATAAGTGAATGATGAATATTCAACAACGTAAACTTCTTGGTGCTGAATTTCCACAGGCTCGCCTCGTCTTGACACGAGAAAACCGTTAAAAACAAACGTGTCAAGTGGATTAGATGAGATTGCATCACTACTACTAAATGTGATATCAAACCCGGCACCTTCCTTCCGCTGGTATCTCAGTGACAACCAACAGCTGGTTCCTATCCCTAACATCACAAAACATGAGGTCATTTCCACAGACAAGTACTCCGTGCTGCAGATTCATGTCACAAACGTCAGAGATTATGCATCTTATGTGGTGGAAGCAACCAGTAACCATGTAACGTTCAGCATGGCGTTCATCCTGCTTCCTACAAGTGAGTGTAGTTAAAATGCTTACACATATTAATGACATCGACTGTTTCATATAAATAATATTATATAAAAATGTTTTCTATAATTATCTGGATTTATTCAGCGCTTTTGTCATAGATAGAAGAACAATTTTTATCTGTCATTTTTGTTCTAAATATTAATTTTGTTGACATTTAGAGATTTTGTTGTACATTTCAGAGCACTGCACTACCTAAGACTGTCAGTGCTGTTATATAATAGCATTGTCACTTCGAATGTTTATGAGTCATAATATTGTGATGTATTACTTGATGATGTGAAACAATTGTGATATCATGTAATTCATGGTAGTAGGTAATTCTACTTTACTGTCAAAAAGATATCTCCCACGAGATATCCAAAGGCATACAAAACAATATTTAGTAGAAAGGTACAGCCATGTTTCATTTACTTTGATAGATAAACCTGCAATAGATGATTTTCACATATTGAAATGACACATTTGGTACACATACGCATGACAGAGAAACCATGCACTGGACTGATTGGCATAGCAGACGATAATAAGCACACTGGATCTAACTAAGTTGTATCAAAAACCAACTATCAACACATAAATATATGCTATACATAAAATTAAATACTCTTTATTTTCCATTTTTTTGTAATATATTAAATTTATGACCAAAAAATACCAACTTTGCATTTAGAAATCTGTTTATAATAGCTTCTACTATTGTTTTTAATGTTTGTTTGATGTCAACATCCAGGTTCAAGTTCTCAAGAAACTCCAGCAGATAGACTTGGAGTTGGGGTTGGGATTATGATCGGTATTTCTGTAGTTCTGCCTATTGTTGCCATCGGTATCTGTGTATACGTGTGTTTAAAAAGACGTAATCCACCGCTGACGAAAGGTAAGGCAACTGTAAACATGTTAAAACAATAAGACAAATAGAATCATCTTCATGATTATTCTTACACGTAAGCCTTTTTAAGATAAAGACTATCACAGTTCCCTAATCCTGATTTACTTTCGATATATTCATTTCACAGGTTCAACTGAAGCGACTAATGAAACTCAAATGTAAGTACAATATCCAACAACATCAATATTATCGACTTGACGAAATTATTTTCTGTCGAGTAAACACACCATCACTCTTAAACATAACCAATAGTTCTAATTAAATTAACATTTAAATGGTGAACTCAACAAGTAAAAACAATTATTATACCAAGCAATTGTTGCAGAAATAGGTTTTGTTAAACGACTGGTGCATGACGTCTTTTCTCATTTGCTTCAGAAGTTTATTATGGCAGTACATAAAGCTGTATTTTTTTTACTTTCGAACAAGAAATGAACACTAGTCGTGACAAAACTTAACTAAAGAATCATCAAAACAAATCACGGATACTTTACTGTAAAGCAGTACATGAACTTAATCCGGCAACTAAAGTGTCATATTCTAATTCTACATACTCGTTTAAAAACTATTCAAAATGAGTCTATTCTTTATGATTCATTCTTCCAAAATTAACTTCTTTTTCTGTTTCAGAGACATGGCATCAATGCATCCAAACGGTAGGTCCATAGGAAATACCCATAAACTCAAGGGCAAAACGCAGACCCATTATTAGATTTCTTATAAAGACTTTTTCAAAAACGCACAATCAATCAACTCAATGCTAATGGGGTTCTAGTAAATCGGCCTTACAAATTTTATTGAGATACGTTTTCCCCCTTTTTCTGTCAACATATTTAAGATTTAAGTATAAATTGTGTCAATATATGTGGTAACACAGAGACCGACAGAGTCGTAACGAAAACATTATTAATTTGACAACGAGGACAGGGGCCCGATTGAATTATGAAAAATCCTAAACTTACAGAAATGTCAAAGCTTAAAAACTTTTCACCAAGTGGTTACCAGACTTGTTTTCAATTTCTCATGTTTCGACAAAATGTTTCATATATATTTATTGAATGGGTAAATAAGAAACCTCCGCTTTGTTTGCACATGAGTGTACACATTTCAAATTTATTCAGATCTATGTTGAATTCTATTTTGTGTTTATTTGCTATTAGATGTGTTTTACAATATACAAAAAATATATATACAATATATACAATAACATGTTCTTTCTTTTAGATTTTAGTTGAGAGTTGATACTATTCTGTAGAACACTGATATGTTTGTTCAAAGTTTGAAAATGGAAATGATATGCATATACAAATGATTTGATTGATAGCCGAAAAGATATGTGTCGATTGCTAATGTGATTTAGGTCGGTGGCTGACGTGATTAGGTCCTTTTTCATAAAAAAAAGTCATTCATTCAACTTTTGCAAAACAAAAGCATGACCATAAGATTTTGAAATTTGAATTGAAATTCTATACGAAATAGTGATTTATACTGATTAAGATATCCTATCTGTGCAGGGTTGATGTGTAATGTGTCAATGAACTCTCATTGTTCTACAGATAACAGAAGCACATATTCGGAGTTGACAAGAACACCAGGCAACGAATATGAAGAGTTGAAAGTACAGCGTTTTGAAGGTGAAGTGAATTGACAATATCATGTTTCTAATCGATTCTGATTAAAAACTTATGGTTGCATTTTTAAAAAATTGAATGCAATATAAGAATATAACAATGTGACCATTAAACCATGTATACTTTAACAATATTCTAACGTATCTTCTTCAGAGTACGAAGATCCCATACCCCAGCATACCCCACTGCCAGCTAAATAAAACACAGAAAGAAAGGTACGTTAAAACGGTATTAGATAATCTTTTTAGCAAGAGAGGCAATGCTTAAATATGTTCGTAAAAACATACTTTTTAATGGCTTTCTTACAATCACTTTTTAAAAAATGGGGCAGCTTCAATAAAAACTGATATAGATTACAATAATAAAAAGTTTACTATAGGGATATACTAATCTTCTAGTCCTCCTATAGTCCGCTTTAATAGGCTCATGTATGAATAATCATGTGCAGTAGTTATCATTACTGTATGTATGCAAAGTGTAGAAACAGAGACATTTGAAATGTGACGTATGAAACATGGAGTCGGCACCTCAACCTTTCAGATTGACAATCTCTACAAGGGAACAATTGAGATCAAAACATCAGACGATGATGGATGCAGTTGATTCAGAATCTGAATCAGTTACGTCTTGTGGTCTATGGCGGTTTGCTCTTCTACCAACAATGACAATCTGTGCTACGACCATACAACTTGCCGGATCTCAACCCGATTGAGCAAGTATGGAATCTACAGGACAAACGAGCTGATGCCAACAGATCACATACATTTCAAGAATATGAGAAGATTTCACACAAAGTGATCATCTTGTCCTTTCCCTTCTGATGAAGATAAGTAACATACACTTGAGTATGAAATGACCGTCATTGAGAGAAAACATGTGCTTATTGTATGCGGAAATATACTTTTGCTATATTTCATGAGGTCTGACTTTAAGTACATGTAACTCCATATGTCCATTATGCGTTCCTTTTTGCAGCCAGCGTAATAGAGATCCGACAAAACATGTGAATACTTTCTTTTTGTAACTTTGCACGGTAAAGATACATTTCCATAAATAATTTCGTTTTCAGATCCACTGTGCGTCGATCTTGGTTTCACTTCAACAGGCAGTACTAAAATGCTCTCAAACGCACTAATTAATCTATTTATGATTAAAATTATCTGTGATGAAGGTATGTATTCATCTATGAATAGCACTGAACAGTGGTCAATAATTGATAAAGCCGTGCATGATATTAGTAATTATATGCCTAAGAGCGATAGTAATCCCTCATATACATCTTGTATGAACAAACCTTGAATTGTTTTGTAACCTTGGGGATACTTTTTTATTTTATTTTGCATCTCCCATTGTGCCTGTCTTTACACTTGTCTAAATATTTTGACAATGTTCAATAGACGTGGCGTCTTATAATACAGCATCAATAGTTGTTAGCATCCGGTTTGGTCTCTGTATATATATTCAGGTGATGAGATAGAATGGTCAACAATCTCTCCACGGGTCCTAACTTTACAAGTTTTATCATTAATTCTCTCTTCAAGGTTATTGAAATCCATATGTTTTTACATTTTACATTACATCTTGAATAGCGATTCTTCATAATTTGAAATTTTTAAAAAACTTCTGATTGTATATCCTTGGAATATGTTTTATTCAATTATAATGTAATGATTTACCTCAATAATTTGCAAGGCACAACAACTTATCTCCATGAAAATGTTAGCAGAGAAAAGGTTGACCACAAACACAAGTACTTACTTTTGATTTCCTTTTAGACTTGATAGGCAAGTTTATCTTTGTCAGCAAGTGTATCAATGATCGCATTTACTTTATTGCGTGAATAAATCACTGAATTAGTTCAGTGTGTCCGATCACCTTTAATAGAATTTCAGATAATTAATGAAGTGCATGTAAGAGAATTTACGATCTGATCAAATGCTTTATTTGGAATTTACATGATTATAAATTGTAGCTTGGTTAAACTATTTGTGGATTATCACTAGATATAAAGGCACTGAATCGTCATATCACATAAATTTGTTTGGTACCAGCATTAAAAAATAGTTATCAGACTATGTTGTCTGTTATCATTAACTTGTTTTCTTTACTCAAAAGCAGCGAGTTAGATAATTACGTAACTGTCCCTTTGATAAATGTTTACAAGAATAATTTTATTGTACCAAACTAATATATAGTGTTAATACAAAATAACAAAGAACTCTTTCAATATGATCATAAACCTTTAATATGTTATACAAAGTGTCAATTGGGGATTATACAGAAAGTGTCATCAAAGTTGATAAAATTCTGCTTATGTACATATGGAGCAACCCTGGCTAATTTGTTAACCATGGATCATAAACACAAAAAGAACATATATAATTAAGCACTTAAATAAATATTATAGCATGTGGGACTGAGATAGGGTATACAGATATATAAACAGATGTATAGATGTATAAATATTTAAAGCTGTGTAATATTACTGTAATAAAATAATTCCAAACCATAGATTTCTTTGATTAAATTGGTAGGGCCAAAACAAGAAAGGAAAGATACAATTGATTTGTATCAATTCAATATAGTTTATCCTTTTTTTAATTGCATTTTGATATTATAGACATATCCCACATTACATAAAACATGTGATACTTAAAACGGCATAAAAAATATGAAAATATAATTTTAAAATCCCTTCCTTATCTATTGATTTTATTATCTATAACTTATATACTGATGTTTAAACCTTTAAAGTCCATTTTCGGGTTGGCAACATATGTAATATGTTGATGAAATGACATTGGTAACATATTAATCAATCCTTGCTGTCTGTAAAATAGACTTTGATCGACAGTTTCATATAATGTCAGGTTCATATCTTAAAACTTTTTAAAAAATTCTAGGTTTGAGAAATTGATTTTTAAATACATAAAAAATATGCTAAAATAAAATTTTGCTTGACATAAAAAGCTATAAAAATAATAGATTTGATATATGGATATATGGCATTTATCATACAATGGATAGTGTTCTCGGCATAATATAGTCAACGGACATTTTCGATATCCGTTGGGGTCATATGCGGATACCGATGCAAATTACAGAGGTCAAGTGCCGGAACTTTTTCTGAAAATTACTATGACGTCACACGCTTTATCATTTAGAATGCCTGCACAAACGGATGGCTTCATCAAATTATTAGTCATCTTATGCATCGAAATTAAGTTGAAGAAATGACAAACGGAATTTGTGCAGCTATTTTGTTAAGTTCATGATCAAGCAGTGAAAATTAACTTTAAATCAACGGAAATATATAGGCCTAGCTATTTCATTTGATGAACTAAGTTATCTTTTACTCACGGGAACCCAAGGCAGATTGAATCACATGTTCAATGACCTCATATTTAGCTTCGATGTACCATACACGTTTTCAAAATTTATTGGGTGTTGGAAATTAAGTAGAGTAAGTATAAGTTAATCTATTCGTAACGCTGCGTTTACACAAGCTGCCATTTGCATTCGGAAAAGGGAAGGAACTTTCGTTCTAAGTGAGATACGCTCGCCACCTTAGTACATGTGAATGCAAAGGCGAAAGCTTTCGGGTTCAAATCTACTCGTACATGTACTTTTGAAACGGAATTTTATTTTCGTTTACAACTTTTTTTTATTCAGAAACAAATTCTAAGACCAGCTGGAACATTTAGATCATCCCAACACAACAGCTCTGTTGCCTCAAAGGCAAAGAATGGAGGATTAATTTAATGTCAATTTACCGTGGACATCGTTACGCTGTTCATTTGCACATATTAATGCGCACCTTTAAAGATAACTTTTACAGCTCCAGTAATGACGGCAGACCTTTTTTGGCAAAATTGAATTAGGAATAAACACTATGTATTTAGCTCGCAAAGGCTCGCAAAATACAATGTTTATTCCTAATGCAGGATATTTACCATCCCAAAACATACTCACATGATAACCTCTATATATTCACCTTATTGAAGATATTACTAATTATTTCTTATTGATTCCAGTGTTATTAGCCGATACAATATATAGTAGCATCATGGTACAGTGGTTGCGATTCGTTACGTACCCCGGTCCCCTACAGTCTATGAAAAAGGAGAAATAATACATAGAAACATAATGGTATTTCTTAGCAACCGAACTGTCATGACTCTTACATGAAGAGAAATCACAAAAATAAAGAGTTTCTGTTTGTCTAATCACTGTAATATCTGAATTAGAATACAAACTATTTAACTTTTGTTATTTACTTGTTTAAATCAAATTATGTTAACATTATCGGGATAAATTGTCTCTTATGGCAATACATCGAGACACTAATTCCAAGTGTGTTAAGCTTAATCGTCTTGCTCTCATGCGTTAAAATTAATTATTTCCTTGATCGATCCAAAAATTGATTTTATATTTACAGAGAGGTTATTATTATTATTGTAAAAAAAAAAAAATTCGCACTTAGACAACATTAGAGAAACTAAAAAAAAAGAAAAGGCAAAACTGCATAAGATGATTAGTCAACGTCAAAGCTACGTAAAACAAAAGTTATTTCGTTGTCCTCCGAAAACAATGTGGTTCAGGAAGATGAATCCAAGATGGAGGGGATCAATGTCACAGATCACAAGCTTCGGATAAGGGTGTGTGTCACCACGAGGTAGAATTACAAATCCGACTTGTAGATGTTTGTGTTCATACCATAAGGGAGTGTACTGTTGCTGAGTTTCAAGAAAATCGTGTATGACAATTAAGTCTAACCAGTATAACCATTAGGAACTGTGATTTGGGTACAAGAAAAATATTACCTGGTTGATATAATATACAGGATGTAAAAATAGATAATCTCCTGCATGTCGTGGTTATACATGCAAGTTTATTATTTTCATTTAGTATCTCAGATCATAGACTAACAGAGTCCGCCTTACAATATTGAAAGTATATGTTACAATATACAAAATTGACACTTCTATCTGAAATAAATTTGTTGAATTAAGATCAATGTTCTTGTTAAATATCACTTGTGTATGTACCAAGGTCTTTTGATAGGTAATACCCCTAGGACAGAATATCATTTGTAATATATTAGAGTATATTGTGATGGTTTGATAACGCATGGAACTATTTATAGAACTGATGTAACTTAGAATGAATATGTTAGACAATGTTTGTTCTTCTATTAGACCTACTTGGTTAAGTAAATCACTTGTGTAACAGCCAATTAGTAAGAAATGATTAAAAGCTACATAAATCAGGTATTCAGTTAGATGAAAAACCTGCATGGCCGTACGATCTCCAAGATTTTACTGTCAAAGGAAATGTCCCAATTTAAGCTTCCAACTAACTGCAGTACTAACATATAACTTTGGGGCCATATAAGTAATAATATATGACGTTTTCTTTATCGTTTCTAAGTGATTATTCGTGCATTCAAAATAGGAATGAACGAATGATGTCAACATGTTGTTGAACAGAAGACCCATGTAATTTGCGCAATATTATTTACAAAAGCATTGCCATCAATGACATCAGAATATCATTTCCTTTTTTTCATTTAATAGTCTAGAAATATATTGGTGATGTTTTAATGGGTTAACTAATTCACAGGAAAACAAACAACAACAAAATACAGCAATGATAACTTACCCTGAACTAAATATATGTGTTTATGTACATTGGACGAGATGAGCTGGTATTCCAAAATCATGTACAGACTTTCTTTTATAACAGATATTTTTTACAAATGTTTTGGTTTAGGATTGAAAGAGTTTTCATAGCCTTTACTGGCTTAGCAATCTCATTGTTTTGACTGATTGTTTCAATTTGCCTAAGAGTTTAATTCACAAGCTGCTTTTTTCATACAGGAATGGCAACGTAATTTTCAACATTATTTCAGCTGACATCAACATCATCAACATCCTCATCAGGATTCTTGGATTCCAGGATCGCACCTCCATCACCATCAACATGATAAGAATCAAGATGCAGAAAATTTTGTGTTTTCATACGTTTTATCTGAAAAATGTTAAATAGACCTTTAATTTGCAATATGAAATAGTTTAAAAGTTTGATAAAACGTGAAGGCTGTCAATTTAAACTAATTAATGGAAAAATGATATCAATTACAAATAAGTATTGGATGCATTTATTGCACATTTAACTTGTGGGCAATGAACTACGGAATGTGTATTTATAAAACTATTGATTAAGACAGTGTATATTTGTATCCTTTTTAAGATTGAAGGTGAATGTCATTCTCAGAACTAATTGACTTTATTCAATTCATTTTATTGCGTTTAAATTGCCATGAGGCCAACAGTAGAACATGTGAAAAAATATCATACATACAATCGCTGCGCCACTAACAAGGTAATTTTAAATTCTAGACGTGAGTCAAAGCGTTCATATTGTCTCTCAGTTTAAACACCTTCTTTAAGAGTACACACAGCTTGATTAAGTAATTATGATCAACTAATGAAAACAAGCTAATCAATTTGATCATAATCGGATGGTGATGGCAATAAGTATTAGACTTTATGTTTGTCTATATTGTTTAAACAATACCTGTCCATCTCTTCTCATTGATATAGGTTGGATCATTCACATTTTCATAATATTGATGAGGAGGAAGTGGTGAGTTATCTGTACCTTCCATTGCAATGCCTGTGAACAACAGCAACATGCTTATGATGTTGACGAACTATAAGTATTAATCATTAAGCTCAAGGATGTAACAGAGAAAAGAACCATTCAGTACAAGTTCCAAATGATGTTGGTATGGTGAAGAGAGTTCAAGACATAAAATTTGTTTGTGAAATAAAAGACACACAAACAAGATGTGCTATTGAACACACAGTTTCATGGAGACAACACACCAGAATTCTAATAAACTTGTTCAAGTTTCGCATAGTTTTCGATCTCAGTAAGTAATATGGTAACAACATACCTGAATTCTGGTAGACATGTCCAAGTTTCTCATAGCTGTTGATGTCGCCTGTCATCTCCAGTTGTGCGTATGTTTGACTGGGGCTACTTTCTGTAGCAGTGTCTCCTGGGTAATTAAAATAACAGATTAAGTTTTAACATAATAGAGACATTTTAAGATTCAATTTGCATTTTGCTACACTGATACTACCATCAAATCTATCAAATCCATTTACTGCTTACTTTATCACATTTTTAAAAACTTCACAAAGGCAACCTACCTAGAGAGTCGGTGTTTCTTTCAGTTGCTTGAGGTCTTTCAGTCCTGTGAGAAAATTGTTATGAAACTTGAACATGTTTGATAAGTATGTATTGGTACTTTTAAATAATAAGATGGGTGTATTGTGTATATAAAGTTCTTTAGGATAACATCTTTAAAACAGTAATTTTCTTTGCAAACATTTGCCAAAAACTCCTGTACTCAAGCAATAACATTCCAGATGTGAACATGGTTCAGATTAGTAATATTTGTCCACATAGACATTTATTTTAACTAGTTGTATGCATAACAGTGACAATTAAATACTCACCATTTAATGCAGAAAAATGCTGAAATAAATTTTTTTAAAAAGGTGTAAATGATTGTCTATTCGTGAACTATTGCTTGAGATGGCAACTACTATTTATACTGTATATTTATCTATACATCAATCCGTCCATCCATCAATCCATCCATCCATATATCTATTTATCAATCTATCCATCCATCCATCCATCCATCCATACATCAATCCATAAAAATATATATAGATACATTGTTTGAGAGCAGATGCGCATACAAATCAATATTTATTAAGTAATATTTCATCAAACACAATAAATTCAAAGGATTGTCCTTCTACCTTGACGCCGTTTGAAAACCACCACTACCACTCCTGCTAATGCCAGCACCAGAAGCAAACAGATTCCAACACCGATCCCTATACCTGCACCAACACCTGAAGAGGAGCTTTCTCCTGCCTCTTTTGGGATCTCTGCAACATCAATTGTTATCAAGATTACACCTACCAGCATTAGAAATGATAGTTTCTGGATTAGATAAGTTGATTATATAAACTTTTCTTTTGTATCCTACGTATGGTTTATGTCGAATAATTTCCATTCAAAATAAGCTAGTTAGTGTTTTAACATATTTGAATTCATTTTATACGCCATTTGATGTAATACATCTAAGAATGTTTTCTGAGTGGAAGAATTAAACACACTAGGACTCAATTAACTAAGCCGGGTTGGTTTAACAGTAGTATGCAAATCTTAAGCTTATGCATCTGATGTACGTTTATCTAGTGAGGGCCTTTTTGGATTATCATGTTGATCTTTTCCCTGAGACCTTTCCATAAAAATGGACATTTAGTGTCTTACACTTTGAATTTAAACAAAGAAGCATAGACGTCTTTTGGCCAATTGTACAAGGTTTATGGTGCCCCTTCAAAACTGCGAAACAAGCATTCCGATATCATTTTGCTGTCCAAACACATATGGATACTGTTATAGATATGACCATATTTCAATTCAGGAAATATCTATACCCATTTATGTATTCTTAAAAAGTATTTTTTGAAATACGACATGAGTATTTATATTTATGTAATTCAACGTTTCCGTAATATGTCAATGAAATCTAATACTGCTTTTTTCTCTTTATATCATTTACAAAATGTGTCTGCAAAATATAACACATTCGATGCGAAATGTTTGCAAAGTAAGAGCTTCTGCATTTAAATTCATAGATGAAATAGTGTTCTTCAAATAAATCAGTTGTTTGTACTGAACTCCATATCAAGTCTAGCGGCTAGAAACATTCAAAATCAATGACGAAGTTGTTATTCATAATAAGTAAACATGATTATTTTACTTGACAGTAATAACAGCTTTAAAAGACATGTCTAGAAAAAAGATTTGCGACATCCTTTTGTTTAAAAAAATTCTGCCATTAATTGAGACCATCTTATTCATAAGTAATGACCTTTACTTCAAGAGTAGCCGAGAGAATGTAGAAAAAAAACAATAAAGAATAAATATATAGTTTTACCTTTGGTACTAAAGTAGATCGCCTCTGAGACTGGACTCTGATTTTTGCCAGTCTTCCTGTCTGTGACGGACTTGATCCTGAACACATACCCAGTGTTGGAGTCCAAACCGTCAACCATACCAGCTCCAGAGTTGCCCTGAGAGAGAGGAAACACCCTGCTGCTCCAGTCGCCAGTTGTGCTCTGTACCCGGAACTCCACATGGAACTCCTGAGTGTAGTCCCCGCCAGCGTACTGGGGAGTCCAGGTCAGAGTGACAGAGTTTGTGGTGGAGTTGAGGGCTGTGAAGTGCAGGGGAGTCTCTGGAGGACCTGGGAAGATTTTGGTTTGATATAAGGATTTTTGTATTCCTGAGAATGAGAATGATCAGGTCAAAAGTTTGTTTATTAGTTACAAAGAACATTTTTATAAATAATTATATTCGTCCATCTCGTACTCACACAGATACACAGTGAAAGGTAAACTTCTTAAGAGTATTTCCAGGACGTTTCAATCAATCTATCACGTCAGGCAGATTACCACTTTTAGATTTGGTACAGCTACCCGTTAAAACTTGATGCATAAGCGGCAAACAGGTTTATGATAACTAGAGTTCGGATGTGGGGGCCGAGGTTTGAAAACGGACCAATGGGTCTATAATTAGGCCAAATTGCAGTCCATTTAATTTACGGTATTCCTTTTTTTTTTTGTAGAAATTATTCTACATGCAGTCAGCTTGTGCTGGAATGGTTAAAGAATTTCCGCATTTTTTGAGTTTCAGCCGGCGCTCGCAGTCGCAGTGAAAACGATTCACAGCAACACTAACGGACTCTCTCCTTTCAATACTAGCATCCGTAGTATATTCATTGTATATTCCCACAGTTCCATCGCAATTTCGAGACTATTCATTCTGGGTTTCATCGATATTTGTACATAAAAAATCTGTTGATTGACCCAATAACTCATACTTACTCTCTAGAACCGTATGGTTTTAAAATGTTTGGTATCATAAATTGTCTGTAATGAACATTGAGCTGAAAGGTAAACTTACACGAAATGTCAGAAAATTATTGTTTGTGATTCTTGTTCTTTTGAAATGAGTATCGATATATCTGCTTATAGTGTGCTTGATAAAGAATAGAGGGACTAGATCAAAGATGAGAGCTGAAATATTGTATCTAGTTACCCGAACCAACTAGTTTGAGAGATGAATCTGCACATCCCACTCTGTTGCACACACTGACTGTGTAGAGACCGACATGCTGCTGCTGGAAGTTGTTGACCGTGTAGACGAGTTTGAATCCCGCCATCTCCACCTGAGTACCGTACACGTCGAGATGTACCGGGCTGGAGCTAACACTGGACGATACTGTACTCAGTCTGCGGTTGGTGTTGTTGAAGTGCCAGGAGACGGACGTGAAGTTGGGACTGCAGTAAACATACTGAACCAGTCTTGCAGTTTGTCCAACCTCTGCACCGACTGGCTCTGTAGGGTCTACATCCTTTGTGTACACAGGGGAAGCTGTCGTAAACATGCTAACACTTGATCAAACTAACTTGTACAGCAATAATTTATTAGTAACCTAATCAATTAGACATCTTCTGTTGCTATTATTAATGAAACATGCAACCTTTAGTTATATTGTACGTTTAAAAAGAGTAATACTTTCAACACAACATTGTCAATTGATGTCAAGAAATTTGACTCAGATGTTACCGTTGGCACCGCATTTACATTTCATCAGTAAAGTAACAGTAATATTTTGATAATGTCAAGTCCATTATGATTCTATCTTCTCACCTTGTACTGTGACAGTTGTGTTCTTGTGACTCGGTTGTTTGACGTTGTTGCCCACAGTGCAGACATACACGCCCGAGTCCTGATACGACACCTGAGGTAGACCCAAACTGTATCTGTCTCCTGTCTGGGTCCCTCCCCGTCTCTGTATCAGCTGATCTCCCCAGTACTGTCTGAAGTAATCAAAATTGTAGTTGCTTGGGTTGCCTGTAGCTGTGCAGGTCAGAGTCAGATCTGTGTTCTGTGGTCCTTCTAAAGGAGATAGAAGGATGTCTGGAGGAACTAGGGAACAGAGAAGAGTTTGTTAAGTTACACAGATGTCCAAATATCCAAGTTGGAACAACGTTGGTTTTGTTTGTCTTTTTAAGTCCGTCTTCTTATGTCTCCAAATTCTGATTTTAGATTTTGTTAAGGTATCAGTCAGACACAGATCATAATCGATATAGAGCATATGTAATCATTGTATACATATATTGCTTATTTACTTACATAAAGATATAACTAAATATAATATGTCGATTTTTACAATCAACTATAATAGATGCAAATGCAGAAAAACGTATCTATCACCACATTTTATTCATCATCTATACTTTAAAAACCATGAATGTGATACAAGAGTATGTACAAAAATCATTGGATACAATAAGTATTCGCAAATTCACACAACATATACTATGATACTTTATTACATACCCATGTAATCTTACGATAGTAATATAAAATTGAATGCAATGAATTCCGTATTGCACTCCTCAATCCGTATTGCACTTCGTTTTACACTTCTCACGGACTACTTTCTCGTTGTGAACGAACTTTCACGAATGTCAACGAATGTTTCAAGTTATGAATGTTTATATAATGAAATGTTGATATACATGTAAGTGATATGCACGTGTAATTCAAGAAATTTTAAACATGTGAAAAAAACTTGCGTCTGTTTTTTTCAAACATTCATCACAGTTTTGTGTGCACTCTATTGCCATGTGACATCATAGGTGGAGGAATGTGATGACGTAATAGTTCATGAAAGGGTTCGCGGAGTAATTTCTGTAGGTCAAGAAATAAACACTCTTCCGTATTCGGCTTTATTTGAAGTACATTAAACGAAAAAAGGGTATGTAATAAATATAGAACGTAATTCTAGTTCACTAGAATGACGTTCTATATATATACATGGTGTCTTTAAATAGTTATCTGTGTTCTAAAAGAAATGTTGATAAAGAAATTGATAAGTGGCTCATTTGGTTAGTGTCACGAAAAGAGAAAAGCTTATCAACATTTTGCAGTTTTGGATACATTGAATGAATGAACAATATATATATTTTCTGCAATGTAAAGGCTTTTACTTCTCATATTTAATGTAAATATAATAAAATTCATCCGCACCAGATATTGCTTTACAAAGTTCAGTTTCAAAGCATTGCATATTGTAATGGATCAAACACTGATGATATTTGTTGCATCTGATCACGCTATTGAATAAAAAAAAATTAACATTGACATTAGAATAATAATCACAGTCTAATGCAAATACTTACAATTGACATCGAGGTTCAAACTGCTATTCTCCTGTCTTGCAATGGCAGTGTTGATCACGGTGCACCCAACTGAACTTTGATTTCTGTTTGGAGTCAGAGTTAGAATCTGAGACCACTTTCCACCAGATGCCCCCTGTATTGGTCCTGTACCGGAAGTAACCACTGACCCATCAACTGTCCAGGTGAAGGTCACTCCAGGTTTGACGTTGTTGGTTGTGCTGCATGTGAGATTGAGAGGTTCCAGTTCTACAGCTGTGGAGGATTTGCTGACCTGAACTACTCCTGTGTCTGGACCATCTGTGAAGAGAAGAAACTTGCTAAGGCAGAACTAATAATTTACCAAACATAGATCCATTGTAGTTCAATTGTAAAACTGAAACAATAACACTAAAAGACAAATCAACATTCAATAATCATCTTGATAAATCGTCTGAGTAGATTACTAGTGAATTTTTTGGAAAAGATAGTCAAAATCATAAACATACACAATTAGTTTTACAGACAGAGTTGTAGTTTATATTATATTTTCTTGGTAGTTGTATAACTCTATGTACATCATATATTTTACTGAAAACTTATCATTTTATTGTGAGTATGAGTAAATACTATCATGATTGACTGATAGCTGTATTGTGCCAAAATATGATAAAACATCTTTGAAAAGACGTCATTTTGAAAAGTGCCGGTAACATTTGATAGCACAACGTTTTCTCCTTTGAAAGTAACTGTTATCAACAACTGAAAATAACAGCAAGAGTTAGACGACAGGTTTTAGGACTAAAATTTGGTCTTGCTTCTACCCGTCGACCCGTCTAGCTTGGGTGTCCCTACCAGCAGTATGTAAGCTCCGGCTGGCATAGCTATCGGGGTCTCTGAAACACGCAAACCACAACACCACAATAGGACATTGAGTCCAGTGGTGGAAGTTTAAGTGTCAACTTGCAAAGTGAAAATAGCACATACGTGTTTAAAGTCCGAAACCAGTCACTCACTTATCTCTCGTTACAAAACAAGCCAGTTGAGCATTGCTCACTGTTCTTATTTATTATAGAAAGCGTGGAAAACTGGATATGAAAAAGTATACCAATATATTGCCTCTCTACGGAAATGAGTAGCAATATCCATCATTACTAAGAATACCATACGAGTTGTATGATTGTCTCTTAATTAAAAATGATAAATATATGTCTGCTAAAACAAAAGCAAGACTTAAAAACAAGACGGGATCTCCATTGCTATTGTTGACAATGAAAATAAAAATACTGTTCATTTGTCAAAGTTCATTTACATCATCAACTCCCATATCAGCCATCTAAGTATTTTCTTGTCTACTCACAGCTGACGTTCAGAACCACAACAACTCGCTCACTCCTGCTGGTCTGTGTGTTGATGACGTCACATCTGATCTCCTGTCTGTTGCTGTCTCTCACTGCTCTCACTGTCAGTGTCTGAGACCACGACCCTCGAGCTGCTCCTTGCTTGTTGCCGAGTCCTGCAGTGATTGCTGTGTTGTCTCCCCACGCCCAGGTGAAGTCTATTTCCGGGTTGATTGGGGTCAGTGTGCGGCAGGTCAATGTTACGTTGTACTTCTCAGCAATAACAGAAGGTTTGGTCAAATTCACCATATTGGCATCCGGACCATCTGCATTAATGAACAAAAATAGTTTTCTAGGAATTTGAGACAAATTAAAGAACATTAAACTGAGACAAATTAATCATCATTATTTAAGGACCACAGATGTAACAATCCAATGAAATTATTTAAAGCTGAATAGATTAAAAACTATGAATATATGAGCATGAAAAGGGTCATGAATATCCACTTTCAGTTATTAACAAAATAATGTTACAATTTGAGGCTTTCAGATTCAGACAAGAGCAGATCGGTAATCTGAAATAAAACCAGATTGTCCTGTTACAAATAAAACAGATAGTACACATTTAGGTAAAATGAATGACTAGAAATAGGAGAAAAAATTATATATTTAAAAAACATGAGTCACTAACCCAAAATGAAAAATGTTCTTCTTGAGATGTCAATCCATCAACGGCTCATTTATAAAAGTCATTAGCCCTGGCGTCTAACATTCAATATTAGACCATATGAATTGATATCCATATGTCTAAAATGGGAAGAGTAGCAAAAAGTAAAGAACAAATTAAAATATTGCCGAAATACCCTCAGAAATTGTGGTGGTTCTGTAGAATACTAAACTTTCCATCAATGTCACACTTACAGAACACATTAGCCCTGGCTGTCTTTGACTGTATCCCTGTCTCTCCGTTGATGTTCTCAGCTCGACAGTAGAACGTGTCCTGGTCATTGTTCTTCCTCATTGTCCTGGTCATTGTACTGACCGTTACTATCTGACCACTAGTCTGAGTTTCTGTCCAACTGTCCACTCCTGATGACGTCATGTTGGATCTAACGTACCACGTGACTGTCGGTTGTGGATAGGCAGGGCTAGTCTGACAGGAAAGAACGAGGATTGAGTCTTGATTGACAGATACATTTGTGTTGTTGCTGGTGATGTTGGTCAGAGTGACAGACGATACTGGAACTGTTGAGAGACAGGAATATATTTATTGTATTATTTTAGTATGTAATTGGTACAGGGACAGGAACCCGTGTTTCATACATAAAGAACTCTTCTGAATCCGAAACGAAAATAATGTTATTTGAAGAATTCTTTCATCTTCTCATTGTAGCCCGCATAATAAATTCATTCGAAATTATTGCACTGTAATTGTAGTAACCAGTAATGGTAATTATTTCACAAATTCACACTGTGATTCGATATGTTTGTATTAGAATTAAATATCAATTAGTATTTACATTACAATATGTAACTTTCTCAATTCAATCTTCACTGAGAATAGGGAAAAAAAGTTGTGAAATCTTACCAAAACTGTATGGTATCAACAATTAAAGTTTATGTTACTGACTGTACCTAGCTTCACATAACAAATCACAGAAACATTTAGTGAACAACTACAAATAAAAAAATATAACCTTGCACAACGAGAGTGAGATTTTGAGATGTCGTGTTGTCCCCCGAGTTGAGAGCCTCACAGCTGTATGTACCCCTGTCTGTCCAATTGACTCTCTGAGACCACACACTGGTCGTCACCACACCCTCAGTCTCATTTCTGGTTGACGTGATCACTGCCTGATTGATCAGCTGACCGTCTCGTCTCCAGGAGATAGTGGATTCTGGGTAGGAGGGGTTGGTCTCACACACCAGGGTGACGACTGTATCTTGTACTACAGTCAAGGAGGAGTTGGTGGCGTTCAGGAGGGTCACTCTTGTCAGTGGAACTGTCATTAAGATCAGTATTCAGTGAATTCGGTTTTGATAGTTTAAGTATTTGTTGCAGGGGAGGTTGATGGTGGTCAGGAAGGTTACATAATCGTTTGATTGCCCTAATTTCACATTTACGTTTACAACATTTGACATTAAAATGCCAGCTTTTTACGTTTTTAAAAACAAAGCGAAATTTTGATTGGAATCATTACAAAACAGTGTTTTGGTTATTGCTGAAAGAGTCTGAGTTTGTTTTAGATATGTAATATATTTTCAACATCTATGTATCATCAATAGTTTGGTCGGGTCCTGTAATTTCTTGTGTAGGGGAGACCGGGATATGTTGGGACACCATATATACTGAAACACTTTGAAAACGCAACACCGACTTTGAAAAGACATAATTAGAACACAAAACATTAGTTCAAGATAATTTTATTTCATATCCAATTAATTGTCATTTGCACGTTAAAACGTAACACATGGAGACTGTCACTTCACCTTTGTCAGCATGCGGTTACAAGTAAGCCACATACCCCTTCATCAGCCGTCAATATCTAGTGTGACCTCCCTGTGCATTACCACAAGCACGGAAACGGCGTGGCATCGACTGGCACAAACGTCGAACAAATGCTTGAGGAATGTTCCCCCACTTCTCTTGCAGGGCTATGGTCAGACCATTAACGTCACGTGGCGGCGGTTGACGTTGACGGATTCGACGACCCAGTTCATCCCACAAATGCTCGATGGGATTGAGATCTGGAGAGACAGCAGGCCAGTTGACAACATTCACCCCTGCTTGCTGTAGAAAGTTACGTGTCAATATGGCAGTGTGGGGTCGAGCATTGTCATGTTGAAACAACAACGGTAACCGTTGACGCCTATGGTGGTGTAAAAGTGGAATGAGAACTGGCCTCAAAATTAGGTCAACATACCGCTGTGCCGTCAGTGCACCTAGAACAACGATAAGGTCACTCCTTAACCCATTGTTAATCGCCCCCCACACCATCACACTTCCACCTCCGAATCGATCCCGTTCTCGTACACAAGCTTCTTGAAACCGTTCATTTCGACGCCTGTAAACACGTTGTCTGCCATCTGCAAAGGACACACAAAACCTGGATTCGTCCGAGAATATCCAACGGTGGAAGAACCGATGTGGTTGAAGCCGATGTTGCAATGCGAACTGGAGTCTTGCTGCACGGTGACGCTGGGTCATGATGTTACCATTATAAGGACGTCGACACCTTAGGCCTGCTGTTCGAAGTCGACGAATCACTGTCACGGCGTTGATCGGCCTTCCATTTCGGCCTATTGTGTTGCGTGCAGTCGTGGTTGCTGACAGAAACCGGTTGCGCTGGTGACTACGCCGTATCTGCCTGTCCTGACGTGGGTATGTTACCGGAAGTTGACCAGGTCGTGGTCGGTCGCGAACACTGCCAGTCTGATGGAAACGATGTTGCAGTCTGTTTATCGTCGATGGACTGACCATTACCTGCCGGGCAACTTCTCTCTGTGACGCCCCCATCTGGAGCATCCCAATAGCTCTCTCCCTCTGATTTTCACTCATCCGTGGCATTACTGAGATTAAGTACAGGCATCTGCTTTCCATGGCCTTTTATCCACCCAGGTTCAGGGTTTACACGTGCAAAGCAAGAAACAAATTCCATCCAGGTAACGAGAGTTACGAATGACAGTTGCGTTTTGTGCATACGCCCCATTTCCAGAAACATGGCATGGGTTCGAACCCAAAATGTGGTCCACATGTTGAAACATCTCAAACGAATGTGTTTTTAGTTACTTTTCTTACACCTTCATCGAAGTTTTTTATTTATCTTCAAAAGTTAGTGTTGCGTTTTCAAAGTGTTTCTTTGTTCCAGACAAGGAAGAAGAAACTGTCAATATCAAATGAAGCGCCATCATACACCATATGCCAAATGATGCTGATGGATAAAAAGATGGTGCAATCTCTGGAAAGTAGTATTCAAATTTCTATGGTTGAAGTATAAAATTAATAATCTGTAACTGATTAACAGAATCTAGTTAATACATATTGTTCTGGAGAGTTTCGTCATTATGCTAAGTTCTAAAAAGTAATTACTTAACATACTAATTAAATTCACTAATAAAGAGTCATGTTGCCCGTTTATTTGTCAACGGGGCAGTTTGGGACAGTGACAGGAATGTGTACAGTCTTTTGATGAGGCAATTAACTCATTTGGAGTTCACGATGATGATCTCTTATGTCACAGAATTATTGGAAACATCATAAGCAAGGGTATTTACAGATACCAAGTATTTAGATAACGTGACATAAAAACCCACTGGACCGAAATTTGCTCCGTGAAGAGGAACTGCTGCCTTATTTTGTTACAGATAGACCTGAAAAACTGAAACTTGGACCTCGAGCTGAAAGTACCCAACATGCACAGATGGGCCACCAGTTACAAACACGGTGAACACAGGTCTTTCAGATACAAGCACCCACGATGCCCATATGGCCCCATCAGAAGCACCCAAAATACACTCGTGGGGCCACCAGTTACAAACACCCTAGATGCAAACATTGGACAATCAAAAGCACCCATGATGAACACATGGAACCCAGGTTTGGGCAGTTTGGGACGAATTTTTCGCTTCTTGTTTTTATCTCTACAAAAGGTTTGTAAATACATTTCAGTGTATCTTATATCTTGTATCTTATATTTTGAAAAAAAAGGTTGCATTAAATCTACACAGTTTCATGATGTTTGTCCTCATAAATAAAAAATAAACAGAACAAAGTTGTTTTTCCCAAAATGTGCCTCCGTCTCCCCTACATAAAAAATAAGCAATAATTAAGAGCCAAACCAAAATATTAACTGTTTATATCGAAATAATTTAATAAGCTTTTGAGTACAATCTACCATTTTGTCTGATTTTAAGTTGTGGGTAGGTGTCTCTGACCTTAAAACTTTGAGATTATGATACATGTTTTGTTTACTTTTCTTCACTTTCTTAAGTGAAACTTCCCTAAGAGGGAAGGATTACTAATTCTAATCAATTAAACATTTTCATGGTTGGGACTGCTTCTAGGGACAGCGTGCTTATTGCGTCCATATACAATATAATATTTTGATTCAAAATTAATTGTTTTAGAGATGTGGATAAAAACAAATATAAATGAAAATAAGTATAATTCAATTTGCCTTTTAAACCCCAGGAAAATCAGTCCTATGCTTGAGAACATGTTTCCCAAAACCAAAACACAAAGTAATGCACATGCTCCCACTGACACTAAGTGTAACAATGGGTCACGGGCAAATGGTTTAACTAGAAATAGTCAATTATATAGATAGCTCAAAGGATACTGACACTGAATGTATACTGCAACCATCTTCTGTCCCTCAAGCATAATTGTTATACAGAACGTCTGTCCTGTGTATTCTTCACACTTCAACACTGAAACTCACCTGTGACTGAGAGTGATGCTGTTACTCTCTGGTCCCCCTCCTCCAGCCATGGTGTCTGCTGAAGTTTATGAAACGCAAACTTAATACAAGTGAACTGAAATATCTGATATAACTTACCTGTGACACTGAGGGTGATGTTGTTACTCTCTCCTGCTCCTCCAGCACTATTCCTACACTGGAACACAGAGCCACTATGTCTGCTGTAGTTTGCAGGGAAGGACAGACTGAACACTCCTGTAGAGTTGCAGTCGAATGTGTAGTCTGATGGTGGTGCGCCTGCTGACCTCTGACATCTTCTTTCTGATGAGTTGTAGAAGTATAAGTAGCTGTTTGTATTAGAAACTGACGTCTCACTCCAGTTAACAGCAATCTGTACAGGTGAGGTGATACAGGTGACGGTGACACTGGATCCTTCTGTTGCTGAGGTCGGTCCGATCAGAGTGAACTGACCTGGGGGGGGATATGGTTGAATGACCATTGAAACAGACAATACAAGTCTGATGATGTTTAAATAGTCAAAACACGACCCTTATTTTGAAATCAATTTCAGTATTTACTAGTGAGAGTTTACTCATAACTAAATGTGGATAAGTTAAATGATTTAGAAAATACGAAAAAGCTATGCATAAATTTAATGTAGCACATTTCACTATCAGGAAAAACGCCACATTAATGTTAGTGAATAGTCTGTTTTATATAATGATTTTGTCATTATGCAAGAATTAGCTACATATATTTAATGGTTTACACATTCAACCTTTTGATTGATACCTACCGGTTGAGGAAGAGAAGCAAATCACAAAGGAAAGACCAACAGATGCAAACGTCAACATCTCCTTACTGATTTCTATAATCTGTTGATAATCCTGTGTGGAAGCCTTTGATGTCCTTTGTTTAAATTATGTTATACATATTTTAGTTGTTAATTGTATCTTGTTTCGAGTCTTGAAAAGTTTTCAATCTTGACTTGGAACCTGGGATAATTAAAAACGAATACTCAATTATGTTGGCATGATTAAATTCTAGCCAAGATTTGTAGCCAAATTTGTAACTGTTTTCCTTTGTTTTTCATTTCAACAATATTTATTCATTTCACAAAGTTATCATTCGTTATGTCTCACAGTTTTTAAAAAAAACAGACAAATTTAGATCACGTCAAGGTCACCTCAAAGCAAACGAGTGATTAATCTAATGTCAATTTATCATGAATATCATTACGCTGTTCATTTGTATATATCAATGCACGCATTCGAAAATAACACCTACTGTTTCAGTAATGTCGTCAAGCTGTAATTGCAAAATGAATACAGAATGACATTGCGTGATTGAGGGACACGCAACATACATTGTTTATTCCTTATGCAGGATATTTACCATCCCAAAACATACTCGCAATATAACCTTTATGTACCACTAGATCCATCAAATTATCAGGATGTATATAGATATAAGCAATAAGTACATGATTGCGAGTGACATATTATCTGTTCTATTTAAGAAATTAAGTTTGGTCACAATCAATGTGTTTCCTTACAAAGTGCAATTTTGCCCTGAACTATAATAGTGAAAGCAAGAGGACGGAAGTCCGAGTCTTTTATCTCTTATAAAAACAGTCCGTTTGGGCTGTAGACCATGAATTACCTGGTAGAGATGGTTTACGTTAAGTAAAGTCACAGTGCCACGGTGAGCTATAACCTGACAGGAAACATTGTGGTGACTCGACAGTCATTCGAAACTACTCTTTAAAAGAAAACATTATCGCAAAATTGCCATAAGACATCTTGATTGACAGAACCGAGATGAAAGCTAGGTGATCATTCAAGCTCGATCACGAGGGGCAAGCTGGGGGGAGCGGATAACGTCATTCAGTTGTAACGTCATGAAAAAATTAAGACTTTATTGTTTGATAAAGTACCATTTTTCGATTTTTCTAACCGCTAACAATCTTTGAACACTGAATAAACCCTTTTATCTGTTTACAGTGCTGATAACCTTTATTGTCAATATGCCTCTCTGCTAACGTCATCAACACAATGCTATCACATCACTGTTACCAACTTTCTTAGGGCATAAAAGCACTCGGGCTGATTCATACGCACATACACCAGGGCAACCGGCAAGGACATGTTTGGAAAAATGAATCAGCCCCACTGGTAAGAGGTTAATTTCAAAATAAACGCAAATAAAGTCACATTACAAGTACAATACCTGCATTCCCTTGACAATTACCATCCCATCAGTGAGATAGAAAAAATAATATTTCACTCGTGACTGCGAAGGTATCCTCTATGTATTTATTTGTTAAGCCGTCGTTTCTAGTTACAATTGTCGAGTGTCGTTCAACTGAAAAGACGCCATTAACATGAGAGGCTATGCGGTAACATTCTCATTTTAATCAAGTTTGAACCTATAGTATTCATTTGGCTGTGTTAACACCCTCTCAATTCAGTCTTTATCCCCGTGGAATATACCGACTTTTAAGAGAGGGCTATGTAAACCCTAATAATACCCAGGCAGAAGCTATTTGTAAACGTTTACACACCTCACACCACACAAAGGCCTCTATTCAAGTATTTCTCTTTAACCTGAGATGTAAACTTTAAGGTGAAAGTGAGAGGGTATAATGGGTAATTCTTTCGAGCAATAAGACGTCACAGTATTTGTCATCAACATTTTGGCGTGATAACACTATTACCAGTGTTCTCTTCTCAGATAATGACTTCATTTACTGATGATGTTACACATATACACTATCATTATTCTTAATATAATGTAAATCAGCATTCAGGATGCAACCGAACCGTTCACGGTCTTCACACTTTTTCCATTTATGTAGTTCATGTGCTGCTTGCACTTAAGAAAAGGTTAAAGTACTTAAAGATCGATCTCAAATTCGAGCGTTGATTACCTAAATACAAATTCATGCACATTAATGTTTTCATTAAGTCCATTAAGCAAAGAATTATCTCCCTCTTGATTACATCAAGTATGCTTAATGCACAGGGTAAGTTCAGAAAGGCAATGTAGAATATCTTTAATAACACCATTACCGTGATATAAATGATTCAAAATCAGCTTGCGTCAAGATATTTTTGGGCCAGAATGCCAATATTTCTGTTAAATAACATTAAGTTTTTTAGCATCGCAACGTATTAACAATAATTGTTTTCAGTGGCCCTTTATTCACAGAATAAAGAGGAGACTAATGTAACACGGTACTATATATTTAGTTAGACTAAACATTGTATTATTTTGCGGTTGAATCACGTACAAATTGATGGTTGATTCATCGGAAAAAAACACATAATTACGTTGTAATGAATTGACAACACAACTATTTGGTTTCGGATATAAAATAATAAAGCTTTTCCTCGTGAGTAAATATAAACCTTTAAACATACATCGTTTGATTATTTACGATATTCAATACCGACTCGTTGTCATCTCTCTATACATATAGGCGTGTATTAAACTCAACGGTACACTGTGAACAACAAACGTCTTATGAAGTGAAGATCTCGAACTAACTCTCTAATATCAACTCTATGTGCGACTTGTGAATCAAGTTATATAAGTAAGCTAACATGTTCACATGTCCGGCAATCTCTCAGACAAACGATCACGAAATATATATTGAACTTACCTTCACAACTTACTTCAACAGACTGTCTAAAACTTTTTTTTATCATCGCATGGCTGTCCAACAATGTGTTAATCTTTGTTCATTAACCATAAACTGTATGACATTAACAGTTTACTGATCAGTCAACAAACTTCAAATCCAAGAGCGTTTCGTGTGTATAAATATATTATATTGTCATTGCTCCAGTTTCAAGGTTTACACTTCCTGGTTCGGTAGTTCGGAAAACCAGTTCATAGATCAGTCTTCTCTTGATAACATTGTATTCATACCCCTTATTCAGTCCGTTGAGTCCCAATGACAATGAGGCAAGATTTAAGTCCCTTGGCTCACTACTGTAGTAGTGCACAGCCCTGTCGTGTAAACACACTCACTGCACACCTCACTGCAAATCTCTCATATTACTATTTTCACTAAAGTAATCTGGCAAATTTGCAAGAAATTAGTTCATCGACCAGAAGTGATAATTGCATCAAATAATCATAATCTACAACATCATTGATACTCCAATTTAACTAGCAGCGTGAAAATCAAAACCAAAATCGTTGTGAATAATCAAACAAAAAGGCTAGTAATGCGTTTAAGCAACTAGGAAAATGACAAGATAGCTGATCGTTGATTTTTATATATCAAAGTTAATAGATTTGATCCTAGACCTTTTCTCTATGATAAGAATGTGGATTTCTAAACTTGTATCGTGTAATCATACTGCATCGATACTGTATCCCTTCATGCTTCATCAACCGTTTAAGTAGCTTCCTTTTTTCTTCTTTAAATATTGTGGTTTATTCTTGTGTAATAAATTGAATGTGTACGTTTTTCCTATGGATACAGTATTTACTCGTTGTTTGTGATATAAACAGTGTAAATAGGGACCATGTTTGGTATTCTCTATATATTTAATGACATTGACAGAAAGCTAAAATCCTACCATTCATCACTAAATAGAAAACAAAGTGTGAACAAGGTCACCCCCTTCTCTATACTGAAGGCAGTTATCAAAATCCGTTCAGTTATTCATGTGACACTGAATACATCACTCGCTCAATTCTGAACTAATACAAAAGTGTTTTGATAATGATCTTTTTCCAATAAGAGCATTGTTTTGACAGACATTTTACTATCAATTCTCAAATCCTCCTTTACGCTATCACATTAGTAAAGCGACATGTAAAAGTACAAATTAAGTCGTTCATTAAGACACAGTTTTAGATTATTAAAGTGTTAGTTGCAGCCGTTACATTTCAATTTACTGCTTACCTTATTAACAGTAACCTAAACTAAACAGTAACTGAATGCAACGAAAGTATATAATAAATATTCATTTTAAAAATGGCAATGAAGCAAATTATATAATAACCTAAAATACCTTTATACTAATATTAATTCATTGATATTTGAAAGGAATTGATTAAAACATATTTGCTCATCAATAAAATTTGCTGCTATCTGCTTTACTAAAAAGGTCATCTGACAGTTTGCATATACACAAATATTTTGTTTGTACAGAATTTATAGCAACTTATCGTCTATTGTTTGTATTTATTGTCAAAGAATAAAAGATCATCAGCTATCTTTGATAAAAGAAAAAATGAGTAAAATTATTCATTATCTAAAATCATTTTAAGCTACAAAGCTGTACACATATTGTTTCAATCCATCCAGAAATGTGGGAATCCATTTCTGAATGAAATACTTCGAAACGGGGACTATTTTTACAATTATTCGGTTAATTATTTTTTGATAAAAACATACACACTCTGAAGCGAAAAAACATATAAAATAAAAGAAATACACCAGCTAACAGAAGAACTTCTTTATTATAAACTTTTTTCATTATCATTGGATAACTATTCTTTACTATATATACAAAGTCTTGTAGAAAACAGCAAAACGTTAGCTCCAAACGTTAGAATACCATGGCCATTCCACTTGCTATTTTGGTCAAACTTCGACAATGCTGGTACAACTATAAGTCTGGTAATGTCTAGTAGGAAGCTTGAATACTTTGAGGCTTAGAGTAATAATCTTAGGCCATTCAACGAAATTTATTATACATAAGTGTTTCAATTGTTTGTTTTTCGTTATATAAGTTTATTTCCCTTAACAAACAGAGAACTTCTAGTTATCTTTGCTACTCGACATAATACTGTGTTTGTCACGTGTCCATGGTGGATATGTTAAGTAAAATTATATGCAGGTCTATTTGAAAGGCACATAAATCCACTGCAATAGGGATAGCGATAGCGATAGCGTTGACTTCCTACTATTGTCATTATATCGTTAAAGGAAATTATCTGACAAGGAAACACAGAAAGAGTGTCTTAAACCACTTGACAGTCAGGGATTGAATTTCAGTAGGTTTTAGGGAGATAAACGCCATTTCTACAAAGCAGCTGAAAGAAAAAACAATGACTTAATACTTTTGCATCTCAATAACTGACTGATTTGTACCTACAACAACAATTATTAAGACCATTTGTGCATAAATGTAGAGTTTATGATGGACATATTTGATTATATCAATAGTTGAGCTCATCTGGCTTTCATGATGTTTCACAATTAAGAACAATGAAATAATGCCTTTAACAGGATTGAACACCCCTGCCTAACCCTAATGCAATTCACACATATGATAATAATTATCTTTAGATCATTCACGGTTTCTGGAGGAAACAATAGAAATCAACGTTGGAGATACATGGTCCCATTTTAGCCTGATGAGTTAACACGACTTTCATATATTTCAATATTTACAATTTTCAAGATATATTGTGAGGATGTCAGTGGCATAACAACAAAAATGAATTCAATTACGAAGGGATTTTTTCTCAGTTCTTCAATGACCTCTTTTAGTGGATTCCTGAATGCTAAGACCTTTTTCAGGCGGACTCCCTACAAACCCCCCTTCCCTGTGATCCCCCCAATTGACAATGTACAGGTGCTCTCTTATCTTGACGGGTTCCCTCAAACACCTGCACATCTGAAATAACACCTTGTAATATCATAAGAAGTGACAGTCAAAGAGTCGCCAAATATGAAATTGACAATGTTAAACGGCAAAGGGACATTTACACAAAATGACGCGTTCAACAATTAATGATGTAACGCGAAAAACAAGAATGGTCTGTACCTCATAATTATCATCAAGTTTAATCTCTCAAGAAGCTATACACAGGAAACATAAGGGCATGTATTAATAGTGATCTAATGATACAAAAGCATATCTAAAATGACATACCTCCAGATAAGGTGTATATTTCATAATTAGACATTAGTTACTTTACCTGTGAAAGCTGACAAATAACAAATATGAATGTGTGATAACTATCTTATTCAAATCACCCCCCCCCCCCCCCCCCCCCCCCCTCCCCCTTTATAGACTAATACTCTATCAATTATGAATTTGGTACTGGAAAATTGATTATTTATCATAATTTCATATATTTTAACAAACCATAGGTTCTCAAATTTCAAATGTCACCTGTAAAGTCGACACTGAAAGGTGCAGTGATGCTGTTTCCATAGTGGGTGAAGGTGAACTTGACACCCTTTTTGTTGTTAAAGACGTCAAGCTTGTTACTTGCTGTGAGTGTTATGTCATATAACTTGTTTCCATTCTCACAGGTTGTTCCATCGTACGATGACTTGGTTGTCGTGCTCACTGCATCTGGTGGGAGAGTTCCAGTGTTTGACTATAAAATAGAAAATCATATTAAGCACTTATGCGTATTAAATTAATCAAGCACAAAATCATGTTCTAAAAGTCTAAAGTTTATCATCGTATAAAATGGCTTTCTATTAATACTGACTTAGTGTAAATAAACTTACGAGTGAACAAAATGATATATGGCCTTGAGAATGTCTACCAAACACTCATTAACAAGAGTAAAGTGACCCAATGTTGTTTGGTTAAACAATAAAAAGGTTTTTTTCAACAAAATAATCCACAATGTTACATCAGTCAATTAATTCTAATGACAAGGGAGACACATGTAAAAAAACCCAAAGACATTAGCCACTTTGCTTAGATTCACGACATCAGTAGCATGGTGTTTATGACACATGACAACCAACAAAGCATTTCACTTACCAAAGACACACTTACACGAGCAGGGGTAAAAGGCTATCCTTAGTCTTAAATGAGATTTTATCTAAGGGCATTTACTATTAAAATACAATTATCTATTTGCACATAAATAATGATGTAATCTTTAGAATTTTTTATCAACAGGATGATGAATTATAGAAATATAAGCTAAATGTCACATGCTATATATATGTACACAACTGATAATCATCCAAAAATAGTCTAAAGTTTTGGAAGTAGTTCAGCAAACAAAGAATGTGGAACGGATTACAGATATAGATTCATATTTGAGATGAATGAAGGTACAGAAGACGTCAGATTAAGTCAGACAATGAAGACAAGACAAGAAATTAACCCATTTGGCTTCTTGCAGAGAGATTTTCTAGGTATTATTCTAAACAGCAATTATATTCAACATATTCACATTTGCATTGACTTTTTCTCAATGAGAAGACATTTTGTTTTCAGCATTTGCCAATAACGATGATTTCATAGTTGCTCAAAACTGGTGACAGATGACAAACTAATTTTTTTTAAAAACTTTAAATCTTACCTCACTATCTTGATAGGTAAAACTGAAGTCTGGCACTTTATTTGTACAGGATAAAGTCATGACAGCAGAAAATGTATTCACAGGTCCAGAAGGTTTTGTCCAATCTTGCCTCAACATGAACCCTTAGAGAGAAAAATGTGATGAATAATCATTCCTTAAATACTTTAATAAATTATTGTCTCATTTATGCTATAGAATTTTAAGAACGTTTTACTAATTGTACACCTTTAGACAAATGCTGTTTTTTCTGATAAGAAAGTAATCAAGGTCACAAACGGTTGGTAAGTATAAAAAGAAAGCCCATTAACTTAGAAACGTTAAACAATAATCTATGGAAAATAATATCAATTCTTGTTTTAATATTCCGAAGACTGTAGTCAACCTTTTACTTCATGCAAATTAGTTTCAAACTCGATTAACTTTTTAAAAAATTATATTGGCATGAGGTACAAAATCAATAATAATAATAATAATCAATAATGTCACCGATACGTTATAGCGAATTTATCTTTACGAATGTTTCAATGTTTAATAACTCAAAATATGAACCTATTGGTTTTGCACTCTAACAGATTGAGCAATGTGAAAAGTCAACACCTTTATCACAACATCTAAGATGAAACTGATAAGCAATGAAATTATCAGCAAAAATCGGTTAACATCATTGATTATGTTTTGTATTACAAAGGTTTACTTGGGGTAAAATGTGGAAAATAATCTTATTCAATAATCTAATCACTGTAGCATGTTTCGTTCTGTGACTCCCTCTCAATTTTATCTTTTATATTGCATTTTTTACAATCTGTTCGACCAATGAAAGAAAATTTGAGTGTGTTATAATCGCCATACGGGTAAATAAAAAATATATTCTACTTTGCAAGGCTACAGATAAGGGTCGTACACGCGTAA